>JACKQL020000229.1:0-38351 GCA_018296165.2 Termitomyces sp. T153 | reverse complement strand
ATCACTTCGGCAGGGCAGGTCACGCGTCACTTCGGATGCACGTGCGAACTGACCACTTTATCGGAAGCGATGCTTTTGATCGGAGCGACGCCTTGATGGATCTGATTTCTCTCCAAATGCCAGATTAACTCCTCAGTAGTCAGGCTGAAGAAACTCTATATACAGAGAACCTGCAGATGGAGTCGTCCTGCAAACAGCTCTGTTTCTTCCTCAACCTCTCAACCTCTGTTTCTTCCTGAACCTCTGTTCATACGTGCAGAGAATGCTGTCTAGTATGCTTAAATCCGCCGTAACAGCCAGTGCATTCCTCGTCACACTTGGGATCGTCTATCTCTGGCGTTTTTACTCCAGGGCAGATAGCCAATTACCTCCGGGCCCTAGAGGACTACCACTGCTTGGAAATCTATTACAAGTCCCTGGAAAAGTATATCCTTTATCTCTTTCTTTTTTTTTTCTGTTCACTGACCGCCAGAACTCATTGCATGATGCTTACTATTAGCACACGGCGACATATTTTAGGCGTCTGATCGAAGAGTATGGTAGCCTTGTGTCTTTGAACTTGGCTGGACAGGTGAGAATTTCTTGTGTTTTGTGTTCATCTCCCATTTCAACATACACTATTCGTAGACCGTCATTCTCCTTGGGGACATGAAAGTTACAAAGGAATTACTTGAAAAGCGCTCGTCCAAGTATTCATCCCGCCCAGTGATTTCTTATTTTGTCAGTCTTTCTGGAACCAAGTCCTGTCAACAACCTGATGATTTATCATTCCAATATCAGCGGAAACATGTGGATCCCGAAATTGATATTTGGGTTCTAGCTGAGGAGGGTGAACATCACAGCCGAGGCCGGAAACTGACCACCGCAATCATGTCACTCGTGCGAGCTGGAAAGACAGAACCGCTACAAGAATACGAGGCTACTCTGAACATTCAACACCTGCTCGATGATCGTGGTAAAGACTGGTTCCACCATATGAAACGGTAGGTTGCCGTTTCTCTGTCGCTGATACGACTCTTTTGGATACCAATTTTATTGGAACGTCTAGAGTTGTGTCAAGTTCTGTCCTAATGGCGGGGTTCGGCATTCACTGCCCAACTGGTCATGAGCCAGAACTGAAGACATTCCTGGATGTCAGTGTTAATCTATAACGTCGTAATTTCCGTGCAATGCATTTATCAGTATGATTCAAGATTCTCGCCGAGTTAGCCTATCTCGGTACTCCGACCGCCAGTATCACCAACTTTTTTCCCTCCTTGGACTCGATTCCCGGACCAATGCCATGGCGGACCCGTGCACAATCGTTCCGGAAGCGAACCGACGCAATGTACGAAAAACTAGTCGATGACGCTGTCACAGGAAAGGCATCCGGTATCAACACGTACGTGTTCTACTACACAAATTGACCATTTTTCAATGGTTTATCTTCCAGCTGGGCTGCTTTTTTCGCAAATAAAGATAAACCTGAAGGAGATCAGCGACGTCTAGTAAGGCTGTTTGCCTCAGTGAGTTCAATATCATGTCAGAGGAATAATAACCGAACTAATTTCGCAGGCAGCCATCGAAACAGTAATAGATTTTAACTGACATCTTAATTTTCTTCTAACTCTGTGCTAGACCATGATTTCCTTACTGACCTTCGTCCTTGCCTGCATCCGTTATCCCGACTGGGTCGTTACAGCCCAAAGAGAAATTGACAATGCTGTAGGTACTGACCGGTTGCCGACCTTTAAGGATCGTCCTTTCCTCCCATATGTGGAGGCTATTGTTCGCGGTATGTTCTTTGGTTGCTTCGATTGTTTTCATACAAGCTCACAGCTACATCTCTTAGAAACTCTCCGATGGCGTCCGGCCCGTATGCTTATCTCGTTTCTAATTATATGCCAAAACTAACAATGAATATCTAGTTCGGCTTGGCGTGCCCCATCGATCGACTGCTGACGACATAATTGAGCATCAGGGTGAGCAATACTTCATCCCGAAGGACAGTATCATACTTGTTGTGACATGGTGAGTGAGCTCGTCTGGTTCGGAACACATTGTCAGATTGTTCTCGATAGGGCTATTGAGCATGACCAATCGTACTTCGAGGATCACGACCGGTTCATGCCTGAACGGTTCCTTGACTCAGAAGGCAAACTCAGGCCAGAATACGCGACAAGTGCGTTTGGTATTGGTCGACGAAGTTCGTACCAATCTATTAAACATCTGCTTTATTTATCATCCTTGGCCTATAGCATGTCCGGGCATTCCATTTGCAGAGCGATCGCTATGGATAAACATAGCTACTATGCTCTGGACTTTCAATGTCCGTCCATCTCGTGAGATTGACCCGAAAACCGGTGTACCATTTCAATATGATGACAGTGATGCCGCATTCAATGGAGATGTTCGTGACCATTCTCAGTTGTAGGACTCCTTCTCATGAGCCTTGTTACCCCAGATGACAAATATGCCTCTCAAGTTTCCGGCTGTCTTTGAACCTCGCTCCATGCAACGAGTGGAGGTTGCCAGGCGAGAATGGGCGGAACGCGAGAAGAACCTGAACATACTTATGCCTGCCTTCAATGACAGTTAGATTTGCTTGTGTTCGGTCAACGTGTTTCCCTGATGTTTATACATTCATTTGCTTTGCGACTTGGATTCGAGTTTGAAGGGGAATCATATGTCATATGTCCCCTAGCACGCATTCGTATCAAGGCGAGTCGCTATACTTTCTGTTGAAATAGTCTCCAGTTGTACAGCCTGTTATCTCTGCTTGTTAATATGCCGTATCTTTGCGGTACCTATCTTTCCCAGGAGCAAGGTGAACTTCACCCAAATACACTTGCGTGGTTCTCAGGCCTTGTTGATTGAAATGATTCCCACTGGGCTTGCCAGCGTGGTTAACATCAAGATACATTTCGATCACTACGGTAGGTCATGCGTCACATGGGGTGCCGAACTAATTGTGCCTTGATGGATCCGATTCTTCTCCAAATGCCAGATTACTGGAGTCAGCCGAAAAAACTCTATATACAGAGAACCTGCAGATGGAGTCTTCCTGAAAATAGCTCTGTTTCTTCCTGAACCTCTGTTCATACGTGCAGAGAATGCTGTCTAGTATGCTTAAATCCGCCGTAACAGCCAGTGCGTTCCTCGTCACACTTGGGATCTTCTATGTCTGGCGTTTCTACTCCAGGGCAGATAGCCGATTACCTCCGGGCCCTAGAGGACTACCACTGCTTGGAAATCTATTACAAGTCCCTGGAAAAGTATATCCTTTATCTCTTTCTGTTCACTGACCGCCAGAACTCATTGCATGATGCTTACTAGCACACGGCGACATATTTTAGGCGTCTGATTGAAGAGTATGGTAGCCTTGTGTCTTTGAACTTGGCTGGACAGGTGAGAATTTCTTGCGTTTTGTGGCCATTCCCGTTTCAACATACACTACTCGTAGACCGTGATTCTCCTTGGGGACATGAAGGTTACAAAGGAATTACTTGAAAAGCGCTCGTCCAAGTATTCATCCCGCCCAGTGATCCCTTATCTTGTCAGTTCTTCTGAAACCGAGTTTTGTCAACAACCTGATGATTCCTCATTGTAACATCAGCGGAAACATGTGGATCCCGAAATTGATATTTGGGTTCTAGCTGAGGAGGGTGAACATCACAGCCGAGGCCGGAAACTGACCACCGCAATCATGTCACTCGTGCGAGCTGGAAAGACAGAACCGCTACAAGAATACGAGGCTACTCTGAACATTCAACACCTGCTCGATGATCGTGGTAAAGACTGGTTCCACCATATGAAACGGTAGGTTGCCGTTTCTCTGTCGCTGATACGACTCTTTTGGATACCAATTTTATTGGAACGTCTAGAGTTGTGTCAAGTTCTGTCCTAATGGCGGGGTTCGGCATTCACTGCCCAACTGGTCATGAGCCAGAACTGAAGACATTTCTGGATGTCAGTGTTAATCTATAACGTCGTAATTTCCGTGCAATGCATTTATCAGTATGATTCAAGATTCTCGCCGAGTTAGCCTATCTCGGTACTCCGACCGCCAGTATCACCAACTTTTTTCCCTCCTTGGACTCGATTCCCGGACCAATGCCATGGCGGACCCGTGCACAATCGTTCCGGAAGCGAACCGACGCAATGTACGAAAAACTAGTCGATGACGCTGTCACGGGAAAGGCATCCGGTATCAACACGTACGTGTTCTACTACAAAAATTGACCATTTTTCAATGGCTTATCTTCCAGTTGGGCTGCTTTTTTCGCAAGTAAAGATAAACCTGAAGGAGATCAGCGACGTCTAGTAAGGCTGTTTGCCTCAGTGAGTTCAATATCATGTCAGAGGAATAATAACCGAACTAATTTCGCAGGCAGCCATCGAAACAGTAATAGATTTTAACTGACATCTTAATTTTCTTCTAACTCTGTGCTAGACCATGATTTCCTTACTGACCTTCGTCCTTGCCTGCATCCGTTATCCCGACTGGGTCGTTACAGCCCAAAGAGAAATTGACAATGCTGTAGGTACTGACCGGTTGCCGACCTTTAAGGATCGTCCTTTCCTCCCATATGTGGAGGCTATTGTTCGCGGTATGTTCTTTGGTTGCTTCGATTGTTTTCATACAAGCTCACAGCTACATCTCTTAGAAACTCTCCGATGGCGTCCGGCCCGTATGCTTATCTCGTTTCTAATTATATGCTAAAGCTGACGTGAATATCCAAGTTCGATTTGGCGTGCCCCATCGATCGACTGCTGATGACATAATTGAGCATCAGGGTGAGCAATACTTCATCCCAAAGGACAGTATTATACTTGTTGTGACATGGTGAGTGAGCTCGTCTGGTTTGGAACACATTGTCAGATTGTTCTCGGTAGGGCTATTGAGCATGACCAATCGTACTTCGAGGATCACGACCGGTTCATGCCTGAACGGTTCCTTGACTCAGAAGGCAAACTCAAACCAGAATACGCGACAAGTGCGTTTGGTCTTGGTCGACGAAGTTCGTACCAATCTATTAAACATCTGCTTTATTTATCATCCTTGGCCTATAGCATGTCCGGGCATTCCATTTGCAGAGCGATCACTATGGATAAGCATAGCTACTATGCTCTGGACTTTTAATGTCCGTCCATCTCGTGAGATTGACCCGAAAACCGGTGTACCATTTCAATATGATGACAGTGATGCCGCATTCAATGGAGATGTTCGTGACCATTCTCAGTTGTAGGACTCCTTCTCACGAGCCTTCTTACCCCAGATCACGAATATGCCTCTCAAGTTTCCGGCTGTCTTTGAACCTCGCTCCCTGCAACGAGTGGAGGTTGCCAGGCGAGAATGGGCGGAACGCGAGAAGAACCTGAACATACTTATGCCTACCCTGAATGACAGTTAGATTCGCCTGTGTTCGGTCAACGTGTTTACCTGATATTTATACATTGATTTGGTTGGTTTGCGACTTGGATTCGAGTTTGAAGGGGAACCATATGTCCCCTGACACGCGTTTGTATCAACTCCACGCGATCAAACCCGCAGTAAATTCTGTCATTCAGTGCGGCCAAAACGACTTTTCAGCAGTTGACCCCGACGAAACCGGGACAAAAGTGATTCAGATTATTTCATGTCACAGAAACTTTGTAGGGTCGGCAGAAAGCAACGCAGAAGAATCATCAGGATACCAATCTAATACATAATGTTGACACGACGTTTGTAGAATTCAGACCACCGACCCATGGCGACATCGACGACAAAGTGCGCGACATCACGTCTTGACACTGTCCATCCCCCTAGCTCATCTTCGCTCACGCGGTACTTTTTACCACCAGGAGTGTCTGCAAGACAATCTCCATCAGTCAATAATCCAGGGCGTATGACCATTACTTCCTGGACAGAGCCTGGGGATGGGAGCCCTGGAGTATCTTTCCAATCGTCTGCAAGAATCCCGGGATGTATTTTTCCGTCTTCATTGTCGTTCCACTCCCAGCCAGCACAATGAGCAATCAGGCGCTCTACGCCTATTTTATCGCGGTGAGCTGGGTGTAAAACCCATGCGTACAGAGGCTTGAGTGGTACAGGAAGTTCTGCACGGGAAGAACGAGTGAGACCAACCGACGTGATGACGATGATGCGTGTCTGGAGGTCTGGGAGAGTTGTAATCGTATTGAGTAGACATTGTGTCACTAGATTTGGAGGAGAGAGAGCGAAGCCTTTAGTTAGGCTGAAACTCGGCTCGCCACCTGATTACAAGAACATTATCAGTGTGTGGTCATTCAGGACATGAACCATGATTCTCGATCACAGCTCTTACCCACTGTAAAGAGAAGAAGATCAACAGAACCAGACTTCCCATGAGCGATCGCAGAGGTCCATGCACGTTGAACGTCTTCTTTGACTAAGGCATCGCCCTGGACGAGCTGAGCTTTTCCAGAATTGAGAGCAGTCTGTATCTGGTCATCACGATCAAAGACGGATGCCTTGCGAAGTAGGAAGGTGACAGTATGCTCGGCATCTATGGGGAAAATGAGTCCAAGTAACATTTTCCTCACAGCGAGTTGTGCCTCACCTAGAAATCGAATGGCTGAATAGTAACCTATGTTACGGGAACCGCCTATGATGAGGATATTCATTGAGTTTGTGCAAGAGTCAGTCATGAGCTCGGAAGGAGTATATATACCGCATTTGTAAGTTAATTTTCACGGTTAGAGTTGGCTCAGAGTAACAACTCTGGACCTAGGAATCAGACAGAGTCACGATACGATCATCCACGAGGAAGTGATGGTGCGATCCAGCGGACATGTTCCCTTGCATTGACTTAGTACTCGACCAGGATGACCTTTTATTGCCTATTCTCGTTCAGGTTGAAATTCTTCTCTTGCGTTCTACTTTGCAACAACAAAAAGTTGGGGGAGACTCCTCCTCGGTGTTGGATTCACCCCGACATTTACATGTGTCATTCCTCCGTTCACCACTCACCGCAGTCACCGCTTACAATTGTAGCAGTGGGCCCCAGTGCTGCCCTTGAAGTTTCCAAATGTAGTCCGGACGACCGAATGGAATAACTTAGACCGGCTTGATCTACAGCCCATATCCAGCCGTGATAATGTTTCTCGAACATCATGGCTGAAATCGAGGGGTGACTTAGATAGATTACGGATTGTGTTACTGGATTGCTTGATATGCTTATGCCCTTTCGAAGACAACGCAACCCTGACGGTATTACTTTGATGATCGATAGGCGAATCTTATCTCACAATACTTGACTTTTTACTATCTTCAGCGACCAGGCTTTAGATTTTGTGCATATGCACTCTGTGTCTCGCTGGGAACGCGACGAAGTCTTGCTCGATACGATGTGTCGAAACTCAAGTCCTCTCCTGCATTTCTCTCGACACCTATCAAATTTCCTAGCTTGTTTTTGTTCTTCAAACACGGAACCTGACACTTGTGATTCAAATCGATTGATAATCAAAATCGATTCGGGCAGCTCTCAGAATTCAGCCATGAACTCAGATCTTTCTCTTCTGTCCCTCGACGCCCACAAACAGATCATGTTATGTATCCCTAGGTTTTTCTTTGTCCTTCAAATACGGAATTTATCACGTGTGATTCAACAATCGATTGATAATGATTGACTCTCAGAATTCAGCCTTGCAACGCACCCCCCCTCCCCCAGACTGTCCTTCAGCAATGGCCCCCAAAGAAAGTCAAGAAACCTCAAAGCTGTCCTCCCTTGATTATGAGTTTTGCGAGTCATGTTCCTGCCAGCGGTGCAGGAACATCAAATCTGTTGGTCGATGCAGTCGTTGTAAATGCACTAACTGTGTCAATATTCTTCCTTCACACGACTATTGGTCGGACGAAGGAACGTCTAGCGAGAATACTTCTGATGAGGACTCGAACTCGGATAAGCTAGGTGGTCTTGTCGCGCCGGATTTTGTCACGCCGACAATGCGCATCACGACGAAATCGCTTTCGACTCGACAAAAGAAAGCTGTGAAAGATGCTGCTCATGCGGCAGCACCGAAATGTGAATTTGACAAAACACTTGGGTTCTGTCTGGTGTCTCTGATAACCGACATCTCTGACATTCTTCAAACGTGCCATGTGATCCCCAAAGGTATCGTTGGCAATGATGATCATATGGTGAGCCCAAAACTCATACTCTTATGGGTGCGGTTTTAATTCATAGGTATCAATGGTTAGATGAAACAGTTGGAGTATGCTTGGGGATTGGAGTATGGTCAATTGAATCTGAACTCAAGGTACAACATGATGAACCGTATGTTTTGAATTCTCTGCTCAACTTTGTTCAGTGTTTCTAAAGATAATTCATGGAAGCATCACTCCATATCTCCTTTGACAAAAGTTATTGGGCAATGTGGTCCCTTGATGAAGAATATATAACCAAGCTCAAAAAATTGAAATTTACAGTTGAGAATCCCCTAGAGGTGTGTAAAATGTGTCTTCTGCTCGGTTCTGAGCTCAGTCTGACCTGAAATCCAGGAAATCTATGGTGAAGAAAAAACATTCCGATATGCTTTCCTTCCCTTCCCTAGATTGAATCGGCCTATCCTGCGTTTGAATGAGGACAAAGCTCCCGAAAAGATATCCGTTGATGATGTAACGATTCACTGTTCGCCATACGACACGCTGCAGCCTATACTCGAGTCGCACATCAAGCCACATCTTGTCATCTTCGATTTGGTGACGAAACTACGTCGTGCCGAAGCAAATATCATGGAACTCTCACAAAATCGCGAGCATGTCAATCGGTCAACACTCAATGTTACGAGTACATATTTGACAAATGGATGAAAGCAGTGCCTCCAAGCTTCAAGGGAAATAAAGCTCGCACAGTGAAGAAAGATGCTGAGGAGGGCAGGGATGGCGAGGAAGGTGATAGTGGACAGGCCGCTGTAGGCAATGTTCGTGAAGTTGGAACTGATAACTTGATTTGATACCAGACTCGTTCGGAGGTCAAGAGGAGTCATAACATGGATGCCATCATTTACTAGATTTTCATCCAATGTGTTGTATTTTACGTGTTTATCGATGATCCACGGCCATGTTAACAGTGAAGTAGTAAAGTACTTGAATTGTTTTGACCTCAGATTTTCTCGCGTGCAGTGTAATAAAAACAAGTTTTTTGTTCTCTTTTTTGGTAGTGTTATATGTAAGTTGCAGAGAAAGACAAGTCTTTCGTACTCGTGTTTACCTGTACAACTTCACAAGTAATATGGATTCATGGCCATTGTTTCATCCTATCCTTTCATACCACTGCACGGAAACTCGTCAAGGGGAAACAGAAAGTTTCTCAGAATGCCTTGGAGGGATCCACATCGGCTCAGGATTCCCTCGTCCAGTCTTAAAAACGAGGACACCACTGGAAAATGTGTCCACAATGAGGACTAAACGTCTTTAACTTCGCGTTCTCTTCAGTAGTGAGTATTTCTTCCAATGAGCAGACAGATGGGTGAAAGTCGCCTCTTTTCTCAACCTCCGAATTGGTGGAGTTCTTGAATCATTTCTACAAAGTCTTTCCTCGCAGCCACCTAATTTCGACACTCGAAAGTCTTCGGTCCTCTAAACATTAAGAATCTGCAGATACCAGTCGCCAAACTCTTGCGTTCTAACGCTACAAGTGCGCTCGAAGTGCGACTGCTAATTTCCGAGCCATCGTCATCAACATAGTCTGATAAACATGATACCACACGATATATTGGCTCATACGAAGTTCGCCAGAGAGACGGGAGATACCTCGTCATGACCCTCTCAGATTTACTCTAGATACAAGTGGAGGCGGCAGACACAAGTCATGCAGGTCCAGTGACGGCGGAGCCGCCGAAGCTCAATCACACGTCCCCGTCACCGTTCGACACCTTTGTCTTTGTACGCAGCATTCATTTGGCTACCAATAAAACGACGCTGCAAAAGTTTTTCGTGCCCGCGTTCGAGTCGTCCCTCGTCCTCAACAAAGTAAACAATGATAGAATCGATTGAGATATGTATATGTGATGTACAAATTGATTGATGCTGGGGATGTGCGTGGCGTATGTATATCGAGGAAATGCAATAGCGATAGGTGGCAAGCGATGCTCGAGATATATAATGAATATTCACGCAACAGACATAGTAGATGAACTGGGTAACATGTCTGGAAAAGACTTCGTCCGATGAGGCACGTACATCTCAAGAGACGATTTTTCCTCATTACGGTCCATCTTGTTGACATTCAACGAGACCGAGCCAACCATCGTCGGTGACGCTGTGTTCATGTCTGGTTCTTCTTCTGTCTTCTCCAGATTAGCCACTTCTATGACGTTTGCTTGCATTAGCTCCAAGTCCGACGTCATCAGACCAGGCTGCAGATCAGCGATCCAACGGCGCATCCGTGCCTGGAATACAGAGTCGGCCTCGTCCACGACGCGTTCATCCCCGTCATCATCAGAACTGTCCTCCCCATCCTCATGGTCAGGGATGTGAGTCACGGAATCCGTAGGTCGCAGTCCGATCTCGTCAACGTCCCAAGCATAAGCCCCTGGGCGCAGTCTAGGTACTGTGAGTTGACTACTGCTGCAAGACAATGTCTGGGCTTCTTCTCTCCGGTCAGCAGCTGGGTTTCTTATGAAATCTGAGGGAACAGTCCATTTTTTCCACATCCGGTACGTGCCCCGACAAGTAAGATCAGCCCTATTGTATTTTTGAAAATATGGTTCGTATCCTTTGTCTTCCTCAATATCGCGTACAAAGTGCTCGTGTTTCATAATCTTCTGACACAGGTCAATGAGAACATAGTGTGGTTGCACGTGGAGGTGTAAGACTGGCAAGGTGGTATAAGGGGATACATGCTCATGCGGCACGTTGTCCCCACCGAGACGACTCTTCATCCCGGGTAAAGGAACAAAAACATAGTCGAAGATGTCCTTGCCTTCATACGCAGTCTGACAGAACGTGTAATGTGCTGTGTCAGGTAGCATGATCGGTTTTCACACCTCGATTGGTTCCTTGAGAGTAAAATCTGTATTGGTAATAAACTTGAGCAGCGGCACATCTATCGGAAGCAGAGCCCAGAGACCCGACTCGAACATGCGGCGGAGTTCTGGCGTTACTGATGAAAACTCGAGTTGAGTCATAATTTGATAAGAGACTCACTCACAATATATCGTGTTGGCCTCCAAATTAAAATCTAGAGTTCCGTACTTGAGTCCCCATGCATACTCAAGTCTTATCAACTTTCGAAAGATCCGGTTAGTAGTAGTATGGGACATTATCAATCCCAACGCATCATGTCTTCCTCTAAGACTCCAAGACGCATCAGGTGGCAGGCCTCTACATAGCGTGTATCGAGAGATATCACGCATTTTTTATGCATGTCGTTTGACATTAGTGAAATGACGAGAACACAAAGAATGACTGAACTCAAATCGCACTGTGAACAATTGATTGAATTGAATATGTGAAGTTGAACGTTGTTATCACGTGAGCTATTCATAAGTAACCGCGTGTGGCTGCAAAAAAGTGCATTAGCGCGGGCAAGCCCCGCAGAGTCCGCTACGTGTGACATTTCGAATGGATCAAGTTCGTTCAGTGGTCAATGTTCTGCTATTAACCCTAGGTTGTTGCCTTGGTTGCAGCTATGAAGAGAGAAAGTTGGACAGATTATATTTGATCCCGAACAAGAGGACGTCAGAACATGTGATTTCCTAACACGGCTCGTACACATACCGTGCCGATCTCGATGCCTGGGAAGTACCAGTGAATCAGGGTGAACGAAATTTAAAGTTTTTGGTATGCGAGGACTCACGTGATCTCACCGAACTCAGTATTTATAGTTTGTCACAAAGGTTCGGTCATCTTTGTCTTCTCGTCGGTTCGCCAACGCCGTATGACATGCGTCAAGAATGTGTGATAACACTCAATTCGGACTCCGTAGAACCTTGCCACGTTCTCCGTCCTTGGGTCTTTGAGGAGGACATGATGAATCCGGAAAGATCATGTCCCACAATACCGTTCACCGGATCTTCTTAAAGTTGATGAAACTTGAGTTTGCATGGGGATTCAGGTATAGAGAACTAGATTTCAGTTCGAAGGCAAACACGATGTATTGTGAGTGATCTCTTGGTGGCAGGTTAGGACACAGCCTGGATTTTTGCCAGTAACACCAGAACTTCGTCGGATGTTTGAGTCGGGTCTGTGGGCTCTGCTACCAATAGATGTGCCGCAGATCGAATACATTACCAATACGGATTTTACTATCAAAAATCCAATTGAGGTGTGTTTTCCGATCATCCTCACTGACACAGCACATGACGAGTTACGTTAGACTGCATATGTAGGCAAGGACGGCTTCGACTATGTCTTTGTTCCCTTACCCGGGATGGAGAATACCATCAATCGTTTCGAAGGAGACAACCTGTCACAAGAACATGTTTTCCCTTATACTACTTTGCCAGTTTTGCGGCTGCATGTTCAACCGCACTATGTTCTCATCGACCTGTATCAGGAGATCAGGAAACATGAGCATGTTGTACGCAATCTCGAGAAAGATGAGGGATACCAGCCATATTTTAAGAAATACCGTAGGGCCGATCGTACTTGTCGGGGCACGTACCGGATGTGGAAAAGATGGACCGTTCCCTCTTATTTCATAGAGAACCCAACTACTGACCAGGGAGACGAAGCTCAGATATTATCTTGCGGCAGTAGTCAGCTCACAGTACCCAAACTGCGGCCCGGTACTCATGCTTGGGACATTGATGAAGTTGGCCTACGACCTACGGACTCCGTGACCCACATCCCTGACCGTGAGGATGGGGAGGCCAGCTCTGATGATGACGGAGATGAATACGTTGTGGACGAGGCAGACTCTGCATTCCAGGCACGTATGCGGCGTTGGGTTGCTGATCTGCAGCCTGGTCTGATGACGCCGGACTTGGAACCTATGCAAGCGGAAGTCATAGAAGTAACTAAACTGGAGAAGACGGAAGAAAAACCAGACATAGACACAGGGTCACCGACGATGGTTGGCTCGGTTTTGTTGAATGACAACAAATTGGGCCGTAATGAGGAAAACTCGTCTCTTGAGATGTACGCGCCTCATCGGACGCAGTCTATTCCAGACAAGTTGCTCAGTTCATCTATTATGGCATGAATCAGTACATTTGCCTCGCACATACCCAGCATTATTCGATTTGTACATCTCATCTACATATTGATTGTCATTCATTTCCATCATGTGGCAATACAGTAATGTGGCAGCAGTCAAATTTGTTGTTGGACATGTATGTGTATGGAATGAATGAATGAGCTCTGTTTATACTGCCGGCAAGCCACAATACAGGGCTAAGAGGCGGGGGTAAAGTAAGTTATCAACTCTACACCAATGATAAGTATCGCTATGCATTGTGATTGTATCGGTGTCCATAAATCATTAGGCATTAGGACTCTCTTCACAGAATCCCTTGTGGCTTGTGTCTGGCACGGTCACATCCAGGGAGGAACATGGAATTTTGTGGTGGCCTGTGTCTGTACCTTAGTCATAATTTGTTCCTCCAATGTCTTCGCATACGCAGGGTGTCTTGACCTCCCATGGTTTGTGTACTTGCATCTAGCCTCTCCTTTCCTTCATGCCTTCATATCTTCTAGTAATTTGCCATTCTTCGTCCATTACCTTCCTTGCCTACTTGCTCCCCAGCCTCTCCCTCTCATCCAGTCCCATTTTTCTCTCCTTCCCTATGCCACATGCCCCTCCATTCTCTCCCACCACCTCTCTTCTTCCTCATTGTTTTCCTTGTCTCCTTCAGTTGGTTCATCTCTTGTCCTTCATGGGTTCTCTGTCTTGGTGAATGTGCTGGTCTTCTTGAGGAATGGTTGTCACCTCTAGTCCTTTCTTCATCCCTAGCAGTACACCCAGCTCCAGCTGTTTGTCTGCCTCCCTCAATATCTCCCAGTATTTCTCAGATTTCTGGCATTCTCAGATTATATGTTCCTGTGTTTGGAACCACTATCTGCACATGCACTC
Source organism: Termitomyces sp. T153 (assembly GCA_018296165.2). NCBI lineage: Eukaryota > Fungi > Basidiomycota > Agaricomycetes > Agaricales > Lyophyllaceae > Termitomyces > Termitomyces sp. T153. The sequence goes on along the minus strand of JACKQL020000229.1, from coordinate 24,333 downwards.
TATTTTCTTGTTGGGTACAAATTTTGCATAGTACTCACCTATGAATGCATGTTTTGTCGTGCACTGTGCGAGTCTACTGAACACCTCCCTCAATGTGTGAATCACATGCTCCCTTGGTTTCCATCTGGGTTTAGACTGTTTGTGATTGCAAATCCTCCTGTTGATAGGGTGTATACCCATTCAAGCATTAATTTTGCAAATAATACTATATTATTAAACTCATTACCAGCTATTAGGACAGATATGAAATACCATAATAGTTGTAACTCTGCAGCTATAGCAATCCAAATTGTAGTGACAACCAGGCATGCATGCCAGGGATGTGGGCGATATTTGAATACCCTTGCATTGGACAGAGCCATGGATTACCAGCTGTATGGAGGTCATGGGCTATACTACTGAAGGCTACCAGAGTAGTATTGAGGAGCATATGCCAGCAGGACAAAGCAGAAATTGGGAATGACTTTGGAGGGATTTGTACCCACTGGATGCCAGGAAGAACAACTGTTGGCAAGCATCTGTTCATGATTGAACAAAGGTGGTATTGGGGAGTCAGGCACAGCTTGCCTTACCTCAGGGCTTGGTAGAATTTTGGACTAGAATGTTGAAGCTTAGGCCAAAAGCTATTGGATCACAGAAAATAAGCTTTCCATTTGAGCAGTGGAGACAGGGACATTGTCCAGCCAGTTGTGGTGTGAGAATTTCACCACTGGATCACCCAGACACCAGTGCCAGAGCCTTGGTAAATGGCCTAGAACTGAGGGCACCCCAATAGGAATGCTTAGAAACTCAGAATAGAAAACCCTTAGCTGAGAACAGATTTATTTGGATGAAAGACCATATGGATGGGGCTCAGTACCCTTTGCCCAGTGGTCCAGACACTCCATACCCTATACCCTACAATAGCTGGATTGCTGAGTGCATATCACACTTGTTGACATACTAGTCTTAGTCTTGTATATAGTCCACACTGTAGTGTAACAAATACAAGTTTTGACTGCCCCATGTTTGTCCTCTTTCCTCATGTAATTGAAGACAGGCAAGTTTTGTGTTCAGGTAGCTTTTTCTGTGTGACTTGGAACTTTTGTGTGGTGCTATGCCACTGTACCAAGGTCTCCACTGATTCTTTGTTTTGCCTGTGTGGCTTTCTGTCTGTGTGACTACCTTTGCCTGTGTGGCCTAGCCTGTGTGGCAAACCCAAAGCAGCTGTGTGCACTCACTCAGAAAACCCTACCTTTTGTACTTTGTACACCATGTCCCAACCCCTGTTTGCTATATACAGATATACTCTATTCACTGGGAATCTTCCTGACTTGAAGCAAAGCATGGTATTTATTAATACCATTTCCCTGAACTCAGAATCAGCAGGTGCCCTGTGCCAGCCCAGAGAGACAGAAGGAGCCCATCCCATTTAGATTAGTATTAGTGTTGTAACAACTCTAGTACCTATCATCTACTACTTTTTGTATTTGCATACAGGAACTAGCAGGTTCATCATTTGGAGCCCACCACAAGAGGAAACTTCAGTCTTGAATTGGGTAATTTGCCTTGAATCAGAAAAGTATTTATGCACACTCATAGGATTCTGTTAGTCCTATTACCTCCCAAAAAAAAAGAGACTGACAGGTGTATTGTCTTGTAAGACACCACAGGCACCCAACCCTAGATGTATCACTTCTGCTCCCCAGAGCAGATTGAATCCAATACCTCTTCCACCTTCCTTTCAAATGACACCTCCCACTGGTATTAGAACCCATTCACAAACAAGAACTATGTCTGGCAAGGATGTTGAGTTAGCACAGGCTCTCTGCAAGACTGGGTGCAGAAGAAGAGCAAGTTACTGTGCTTTATCAGGCAAATGGAAGCATTGTTTGAGGAGCATGGGTATTGCTAACAGCATAACATGTAAAGAGACTTTATGTCATTATGCAGATGCAAAAACAGAAGAACAGTGGATGGCATGTATAGAATACAAGGATGCTACAGATTTTGAGACCTTTAAAAAGGCTATAATAAAGAGCTGTGGCAAATTAGTATATGTTGATAAAGGATCTATTGAAGTCCTTGAAAATGCTGCTGCTAAGAAACAAAATATTAAGATATCAGACTTAATAGAATCAAAGACTATAAGAGAGTTCCAAGTACATCATGTAAAGCTCATGAATAATGTAGAGCACCCTGCAGTGCAGTGCCAGACAGAGAGATGGTGATGAATTTCTTCAGCTATTTGGACAAAGTATTCATTGCAGAAGTAAAGAGCCAGTTATGCATTTAGGCCACAATGCCAAAATGATGTGTAGTGTTAGCCAGAAGGCATGCCACTGATCAGTACCCTGTAACAGAAGTTATGGCAGCCACAGAGCATGTAGCAGAATCTCATACTAGTGCAATGAATGGGGTATTTGTAAAGTCCTCAGCAGGTCCAGCCATTGCTATCAACTCAAATATGCAGTTCAGAGATATAGTAAAGAAAGAACTCAACAAAGTAACCCTGACTTTGAAGAGTTTAAACTCTGAAAGACAGGAACACTTCAAGAGACAGATCTAAGTTGAGATGAGCAAAACGACCAGTCTATGGGCAGCAAGGACAGCAACTATGCTTTTTTTTAAGTCTGATTTATTGTCCATGACACATAGTGCCATGTTGTACAGTACATTGGAGGCTAGGTAATTATGAGGGCCACAGAATGGCACACCCCCCACATACACAGAGAATGAACAGGCCAGCTTTCCTTCACCATTCCAGACCATGCCCCACTGTTAGGGCCCTATCAAGATGTGACTAGTGGGATCTGGAGATGGCAGCAATGAGTGCCACCCACAAAGTGGGAAGCTGAGGGTCAAGCAATGCAGTTGTGTGCTGGCCCCATAATAGAAGCAGTAAAGTGTAGATCTGGTGGGGGGGTATAAACTGGTGCCAATATTAGTAAGGTTGTAAGAGAGTGAATGAGGACATGTCCAGGTGCTAGCTGCCTCTCTGTTGGTGGCCAGTTTGTTCAGGGGGGCAAAATGTTTGGTTGCATGTAAGAACTTAAATAGGTGTGCTAGGACATTGGTGGTTGTGAAGAGGTAAGAGATTGACTCAGCTTTGTGTTTCAGCTTTCAGACTAGGTGGTGGTGACATTCATGCAGGTAGTGGGGGCACCCTAGGTGGAGATGGCACATAGTCTTGACAATTAGATTGCCACAGTGCAGGCATAACTGGCATACATGGAAGAGGTAGTGTTTGAGCACTATGTGGCTTGTGCAGAGCTGGGTAAGGAGTGCCAAGTTGCATCTGATGAGGTGCTGTGTGAGTTGCATGTACTTCTTTGATATGAGGGATTGGTCTATAATGTGGATGAGTGGGTATCAGGGGGAGCTTTTCCAACAGGTTTTCCACTTCAGGTGGAGGGAATTGGCAGGGCTCACAGCTGGACTCACACAACCACTCCATGCAGCCAATCTTCCAATAATCATCTGGGAATGCATGACTACCATTATTTTCTCTGGTATCAATGAGTCATACCTGTACTTGTTGGACTCACAGCTGGACTTGTTGGACTCAATCCTCCAATAATCATCTGTTAGTGGTTGAGCACTATGTGGCTTGTGCAGAGCTGGGTAAGGAGTGCCAAGTTGCATCTGATGAGGTGCTGTGTGAGTTGCATGTACTTCTTTGATGGGAGGGATTGGTCTATAATGTGGATGAGTGGGTATCAGGGGGAGCTTTTCAAACAGGTTTTCCACTTCAGGTGGAGAGAATTGAGGGCAGCCTGCCAGGTGGCAGGAATGCTGATGGGAGGAGGGGGCAGCAAAGTGACAGGGAAAGGAGCTTAGATGTTCTGGAGTGACTCTGAGCAGCCTGTTTGGCCAGCTTGTCAGCACACTTGTTGGGCTTGAAATCAAGACCTGGTGTCCAGTACAGTTGCAGGTCAATGACATTGCATGACCAATCAGTCTACTTGGTGCCTTGGCACATTGCAGACTTGTGTTCCCTTGCTCTGATGAGCATATCTTGGTGTATTTGGAGGGGTTTGGCAGTAGTATGGACTTGGTCTTGGAGGTAGTGCCCAGAGTGGGGGCATTAGTCAAGCATTGCCTTGATTGTGGCCTGGCTGTCACATCTGATAATGGCCTTGGCAGGGAGTTTGTGGCCTAGGGACATCAGTAAGTGTAACACCATTATAACACCTACCAATTCTGCCTCATAGATGGTGTGTTGGGACTTGTGGCCAAGGTTGAATGGTAGGGACTGTATCTTGCAGCCTTTGATGTATAGCACTGCTAAGGCACCTATGTTGTCCTCAAAGCCCAATCCATCACAGTAGACAGATATGGGTGTTGTACAGAAGACCATGCTGCATCCTTGTCCTCCTTGATGTGAGTTGTGAAGGATTGGAGGTAATTGGGGCAGTGCCAGACCACTTTTGATACAGGTGGGATTGACTTCAGTGACATGGAAAAGGTGGTGGTGGGGGGAACAATGCCATGCAACATCATGTTGCACTGCTCTGTAGACCAGAGTAGAGAGGGTGAGATGCAGGAAGAGAGGAGAGATGCACCACTGCTCAATACAAGACTTTGTAGAAGAGGAGATATACAGGCAGGAGGTTAGCATGCAGGTCTAGAACATCACCAGCAGTTGTGTGTAAGGCACCCATGGTGGTCTTGGCTGCTTGCCTTTGAGAGGGCAGGAGCTTGTTGGTCATGGCAATTGAGCCAAGTCTCTTCACTCTAGAAGCAGAGTCATGGATTCTGGCCCACTGCATCATGTTTACCAGAATGTGGTGAGTGTCATGGAGAGTCTTGGCTATTGCCAGCATTATGGAGTCATTCACAAAACCAATTGACATCTCAGATTTGGAGTTGAAGAGGGCTACTAGAATGAGTGGGCATTGTAAAATGCATAAAAAAGCATGGATAGTGGACACTCTTGCATGGTGCTGTTGAGGACATCAAAGAGATTGTTGGTCTGTCCCAAATCTTCCTTTCCCTTGCCTTCAAAGAATCAATTCAATCCTTCTGGCATACTCTCCCCCCCTCCTGAAGAGTACTCTTTTGATACTCTTATTTAGAGACCAACAGCAATGGGTGGTCATTGGGTAGACTCTTAGTTACCCAAACCTCACCCTCATCTGCTACCTCTTCTATGGTGGGCCAATTGAGTCTACTAAAGAGTCAGGGCCACTCATTATGCAACTTCTCCACTATGGAAGTGTTGTGCACAGCCATCAGCATCCTCCAGCTCCAACTTATGAGCTGGAGTTGCCTTTCCATCAATGACCACTTGGTCATTTGCAAAATCAAGGAGAACCTTATGGGTCCTCAAGAATGGTGTCCCTACAATCAAGTCATAGCAATAAAAGTTTGCAATGTCTACATAGACATTGCAAATCTTGCTGGGAACCTTCAAAGTAACCCTGGCACCATAGTTCACAATGGAATGACTTCCAATCATTCCCAGCTGCAGGGTGATGGGGGTGGCCAATAGTGCCACCCATATCCCAGCCACATGAGCAAACAATGGAATGATTCTGGAGGTAGTACTCCCTGAATCCCACAGCATCCATGCTCAGTGGCCATTCACCTCTACCCAAGTAAATAGACATTCTTTGTTTCATGCTGGCAACACTGGGTGGTCCATAGCATCCTTGGATGCCACAAGCCACACCTTTCACATGAAAACCTTGTTGCTAGGTTCTTTCTCCCTATGCCTGCCAGTAGGGACCTCCATGAGGGCAAATAGTCCCTCACCATCACTACCACAAGTATAGTACTTGTTGTCATACATTTCCAATTCAACATACTCTTCACCATGCTCCTAAGTCCCATCAGACTAAAACACATCCTCAACATCAGCCTCAGCAGGCTCTTCCTCTTGCTCATCATTGGCTTCCCCCACATCTGATGGAGCAGCTGTATGAGCTGCCCACACAAATACACAGGGAGCTAGCTTAGCCAGCTCCCTGCATTCACATGCAAAGTGCACAGCCTTTCCACACTTATAACAGTTTGCAGACTGCCCAGCATCCTTGCTGAGTTGGCCTGATGCTATGGCCACTACATTTTTACCTGCAGCAAGATGTTTCCTTGCTGCCTGCACTGCAGCTACAGGTTGGGAAGGCTCCTGGCTCATACCACCTTTCAGCTGCATAGGTCTTGAGGCCACACATATAGCAGGCCTCTTAGCTGACCTAGACAGCTATGACTGACTATGTTGTCTAGTCACCTCTGTCCATTTAGCCATTTCAGTCCCAATTGCTGGAAACTGCACTGCTGCTAGCAACAGCTGCCATCCTGACCAACTTTTCTTGCTGCACTCTAAGTAGTGCACAGCAGTTTTAATGCTGTTATCATAGGCCTTGGCCTCTGAGACAAACTCCTCAACTGTATTACTTTGGGAGCCAGCCTGCCATTGTGTATTAATGCAACAAGCATGTCAGAGGGTATTCCCTCCAAAAGCCAGTCACAAATGGTAAATTTGTCAGGGAACATGGCCATGTTTTGAGCATGGTCAAGCAAGGCACCATAGAAGCCTTGCACTCCTTCTTCAACTGCATACACCATTGCAGAATGCATCACATGCATCTTTAATTGTTGAAGGCTGTATAAACTGGTCACACAGTCCAAGGATCACATCCTCAAACCTCTAGTGGGACTGGGCCCTATTGACATGTATTACATGTCATAGGTACCATTTCAGCACACTCACAGCTAAAAAGTCCATCATAATCAGACATTCTCATGATTGCACCCATCCCCACCATACTGGTGTAGAATACACAGATGCTCATCAGCCAGTCTTCAAGTTCACTGAACTTGGCAGACCCAGCATAGGGAGTGATCATCTTTGATGGATCACTCCACCTCAGCTTGAGTCCTTCTGGTATTGCAAGACATACTGCAAGCAACTACTCAATCACTGCCCTCAGACAATCATGCATTGCCTGGCAGTGATATTCATAGGCCTCCTCCACCCCTGGAGTTGCAAAGCATCCACAATGTTGTAGTGGCATTGAAAACCATGGCTGTCTCTCTTGGAGGACTGTAGTCCTCATCCTTACAGCTCTGCATCCCACACCATCATCCTCACCAAAAGGGCCATCACCTGGTCCTCCTGGATCAGACAAGCCTCCTCCCAGAAGTGGCAGTGGTCCACAACCAGGAAAAGGTGGTCCTCTTCCTGGACCTCCACCTCCTCCTCCCAGACCTTCAGGTATACAGTGTAGCATAAATGGAGGAGAGGACACAGAATCACTCTCTGGTGATCCCCATCCAGGTTCTCCTCCACTAACAAGTCTTTCCCCAGACAAGTTTGAACAAGCATTTGCTCCTTGACCTATGTATCTCTAGAAATCTGCAGGGCTCTAACCAGTCCCAACATTTCCATCTCTGAGAAGGGAGCAAGAATCATGCTCCTCCTTCTTAATTGGCCTGGTTTGTTCCAGTGGAACATACCCTTCTGGCCATGCATCATAAGTGGTATTCTCTTGGAACACCACCCCTTAATTGTCCACATAGGACTGTCCAAAGTCCTCCATGTCCCCATTGCAAAATCACTGTAGAGCAATTCAATCTTCCCAAATCAGCACTCTCCATGTAGACCAACCATATCTATGCCACACCACTGGTTGCTCTACCATAATCACCAACCCTGCATCAGTAGATGCTAAGTCTGGTACTATGATTGTGCCCAATGTGGCCCAATGTTGACAGTCCACAGCAGCCTGTCTAGCCATAATCATGCAGCATCTCACCAGGCTGTTATGGCACTTGCAACAGAGTCAACACTTCACTGACTGGAGACAGTGGGGGCACATAGGCCCCACCAAGATAAGGAGATGGCATCACAGACAATGCCTGCAATCCCTGCAGCTTCTTGTGCTGGAGGTAATCTGTTACCTCCTATGCTAAGAATAGCATGTAAATATCCATATATTTCACTGGATCTGTTGGAATAATGTCATCTCCAAATGACCTCTAAATAGCAATGTGTTTAGCAACTCTAGCAGCTAAATGTTGCTGAGTTGAGGCCTTAGGGACCTCAACATTGTTCTGCCAGAATGCCATCACCCTTCTACAAAGGATGTCATCTGGATGAGCCTCACCATCCATATCAGAGGTGTCTCTGACATCCTCTAGTATTGTCTCAATGAATGCTGCTGGGGCTGCCAATTGCATACTCAGCACAGGCCCAGCTCACAATCATACAGGACTGTGAGCCCTATATGAGGAGTCTTCTTCACTCCTTAGCAGTGTTCCCACCATTGAGGAGTTGATCTGACCTCCCATGGCAACTGGGAAGGATCAAAGTCCTTCCAGCCTCAGCACTGTGGGCACATACAAGGAGGTTTTCCCTTTGTCTGCCACTGCCACAGCACCTCCTGGCTCCACTATCAGATCTGAGGGCTCTTGCAAGCCCTCCACTGTGACACCCTCCTGACCACCTTTAGGTGGTCATACCAGAGTAACTGCTAGCAGTCCTCCTGGCATCATAGCACTCTCCCTTCCCCTGTCATGGTGTGACATGGCAAATTCTGACATCCCATGTGGAGCACTCTTCAATGCTCCATCAAACTCTGTCTCAGACCTAGGCCCAAGCACCTGACCTTCCATGGTCACCACAGTGCCCATTGTGGAAGGTGCACATCAAAAATTTTAACATGCTGATTGTAACTAGTAGCAGTGAACTTCTTTCACAGAAGTTCAGGTTCCCACTTCACAAACAAGTTAACACTTGTTTGACTTGTAGTTTGCCTTTGGCTAAATTAGCTCTCAAGATTGGTGTTCCTGTGATGCTCCTCAAAAATCTGGATACAACCAAAGGACTTTGTAGTGGAACAAGAATGATCATCACCCACATCAGCACCAGAGTTTTTAGATGCCAGATCATTAATGGAGATGCCAAGTTTGCAGGATCAGTTGTTTCAATTCAAAGGATCAACATGGATGTTTCTGAAGAAGATTTGCCAATTCCATTGCACAGGAGACAATTTCCAGTTCAATTGGCCTTTGCTATGACAATCAACAAGTCTCAAGGTCAATCAGTCAAGCATGTTGGATTGGACATTTGATCATCAGTCTTTGCACATGGCCAACTTTATGTTGCACTTTCTCAGTGCATATCAGGAGATTGTATCAAAGTCATTTTGGATTTAGAAAATACAGCAAGAAAGACTGCTAAGATTGTCTATCAAGAAATCCTGAATGGTTTACAAATGTAAGTGTAACTTTTGATAGATTGAAACACTAAATTGCTAAACTCTGTGAATTTCAGCACCTAATGTATATGAGTTGACAGTGTAGTATAGATATTCTCAATAGTTTACAAATGTAAGTGTGACAGTTTATAAATTTACTTTGTTAGTACTAACTTTTATAATCTTTAGCTTTTCAATATAGACCAGTAGACTGTGCTCCTAGTCAAAATCAATAGGAATGATGAGGATATTGTTGTCACATGAAAACCACCAGATAATCCTCCACCACTGTTTGGCTTTATTCTATCAATATAAGTGTTACCACCAGGATGTCACAGGCTTGTTCAGCTTGGAGTGACCCAGTGACCAAGTTTGTCCTGTGGTTAAACTCTTGAATGTTGACTGTGAAATCTGCATTTGCAATTGATGCAATTATGTATTCTGAACAGAATAGGAAGCTGTTGTCTCTACAAAGATAATTGAGACCTACATGATGCCTCAGAAAGCAAGGAACAGTGATCAACTGCTTCTATCCAGTCAAAAGAAGCAGATGGTGAGGCTATGGTTAAGACAATGGATTATGAGTTTCCCCAGGGAACAACTTGTTTTTGCCTTGTTACTCTTGGATATAGGACATCCAATAAAGTTCAGCTTTGCCATGTTGTACCTCAGGCCTTTATGTATGAAGTCATGAGTTTGGTATCTCTCTTCCTCCTTTATTGCTCACTGGTTGAATTATCAATAGTTGATGAAAGTAGAATATTCCTGAGGATACAATGATCAAGGATTCTTCCTCAATACAAGATACAACATGTTTGGCTGTATGTTCACAATGATCATGTTTGAATGTCTGTGGATAGAGTTTTGATTGTGGACTGGTCTGGTAATGCAGACTTTTAGGTTGATGCAGTCATAGCTTACTGAGCAATCCCCTGAGAAGCCAATGATGACTTGCCTCTGGCCTAATCCTTATGCTGGTGTTTACTGTGATCTGCCTTGCCACATGTGGTGCACATGGGTGGCCCCATGGGCATGGGGTGCTGGGCATCGCTTCTTGTAATTTCCTGCAGCCTTCATTGGAGTTCAATCCCAGGTTGGGCTTCCCATGCTTTGCTGGGGAAGCCTTGCAGTGCATGTAGATGTGTTTGGAGAGGAGGTTGTTATCCCACTTTCCCCACTGAGAGAAATCACCTGCTGCCATCTCAGCTCACCTGTGATTGAAGAACATGGTGTGGGAGTCATACACCACCGACTACTCATATTCCACAACCAGCTTTACTAGGTGAGCTGTGTACCAGAAGAAAGAGCTGGTGGCTGCCATGTTGTTGACATGGAATGCAAGGATGTCAAAATATGTCTGCAGAGGAATGTTGATGGAGAAAGGCATCTTATACTCTTTTCTTGACTGGTTGCTGACTTTGAACTGGTTGGTTATGCTGTCTCCTTATCACAGTTCATGGGGTCAAGTTTGTGGAAGTCCATTGCCTTGAAGTTGTGTGAGACAATAGCTACAATGACTGCCATGTTGACATCAGGGAACTGGGTGCAAAAGAACAGGGAAGCAGTGGAAGATGCACTGTTGAGTCCTGGGCCTGGTATGGGGCAGCGCCAAAAGGGACAGCTGAGTCTGGCCAGGATATGAAGCTCTGTGTGTGAATTGCAAAGCATGCTCAGCTTAGAAAGAGGTCTGAAGGTCTGGGAGTGGGTCATGACAGATGGGATGTACCAATTCATTGATGCTGGGTATGTGCATGGCATCCCTACTGTATATTGAGGAAATGCAATGGCAATAGGTAACAAGCAATGTACAAGATAAATAGTGAATTTATAAATTGGAAAACATGCATGAAATAGACTTCATCCAATGAGGCATGTATATGTCAAGAGGTGGGCTTTCATCATCACCAAGCCTTGAGAGGTCAGCACTTCAGTTGTTACTAGTATGGCCCAACAATTCAATGCAAATTTGATGTGTAATGCTTTGTACACACACATACACTGCACATGCTTGTGTGGATCCCTCAGGAGCCTCACATGTCATGTTTCAGACACATTCAACAATGAATCAATCTGAGAATTGAGTGCTGCCAAATTACCATATGATTACAATGATGTACATGGATGGCAATCAATATGTAGATAGCATGTACAGTACAAATTGATTGATGTTAGGTATGTGGTGTATGTAAGCTGTATATCAAGGAAGTGCAATAGCAAAAGGTAGCAAGGAATGCATGAGATACATAACAAATTCATAAGCAGAGTAACTTGTCTGGAATAGACTGATGAGTCACATACATATCAAAAGTTGGTGTTGGTCAATGTATTCAGTTGGTGTATCAACAACTGTATTAATGTCTAAGTACCTGTTGGTCAATGTACTGTAGTATCATAAGTATTTGTATGATATATAAGTAATTGGGGCTTACCTCAGTCAGTATATCAATGACTGAGGTGCTCCCATGTTCCATTCCAATCCTTATCCTCCATCTGTACAGTACCACCTTCCTAATTCATCTTCCCTTGGTGGGGTGATGCACCTCAAAATCCCCTTGCCAATACTCCAGGCTATACCATCTTCCCATCTTCTACAGCCTGCTGGATGTAATGGTGCTTAACATCAATATGCATGACTCAATTGTGGTTTCATTTATTTTCTGCAATGGATATTGAGCTGGTGTTGTTCCTTTCAGGTCTGCTGGATATGGAACCACAATCCCAATCTCTGCAAGGGATGCATGCATCCACTGTATCTGCTCTCCCACTTTTGCCAGTGCAATATATTCTGCCTCCATAGTTGACATGAAAATGGTATCCTGTCCAGCTGGTTGAACCTCTAGCTTGTAGGTAAACTCCCCCAGAAATCAACCTTCATGTGTCCACATCTGTGGCGAAATCTAGTGTAGCACATAATCCTGGTATCCTGGACCACCATAATACAACTTGTAGTGTGATGTTGCCTTGATGTATCACATGACATGCTGCAGGGCTGAACAGTGTGGCTTCCCCAGATTAGACATGGATTGACTGAGTGAAGTCACTGCAAACACAACATCTGGATGTGGTCTGACTTTCACATACATCAACCCCAATGCCTCTTTGTACAGCTTGTCCTTCATGTAGTGGCAGTTGTCATTGGTTGCTGACTGCTGTGAGTGGCACAGGATGAGTCCTGGGAAAAGGGGTGTGTACTTTGCTGAGTAATTGGTCATCCTAAACTTTGCCAACATCCACTTCAAGTACCCCTCCTGATCAAGGAGGATGAGCCATTGCACCCTGTTGCAAGTGATTCTGATCCCTAACAGAAAATTGATGTCCCCAAGGTCCTTAATCTTGTACATTTCCCTAAGCTCCATCCTTGCCACGAAAGTCCCCTCCTTTGACAATGACATCCCCAATGTATTGTCAGTGTATGTGCTTGTAATGGCCTTCTCTTCATTCCTCTCTTGGTGTTGCACTGACTGGTCAGCCTCCAAGTGTTTGTACCCTAATCACTTGGTGTCTATGTCCAACATCCCCCACCAATTCTTCACAGCATCTATCATCCCATATAGTGCCTTGTCCAATTCTGCCACCAAGTGCTTTGCACTGTCATCACCATTGCTGCCAATAAATCCACTATCACCACCATGCTTGTCACTCCCTCAAACCCATTCACCCACATTCACATTCAATTCAACCACTTCACTTGTCTTCACCTTCTAACCCTCAGGCTGTTCCATCAAAATAGGTACCTGGGCATGGGCATTGAGGTAAGCACTGGTAAAATCCAGATTTCATAGTCAAGGATAGTCCCAACAGTGAGGTTCATGTAGAGAGATTTGTACTTGACTATTGAGGCATAGGATGCAAAAAAATCAATGCCCAGGATCTGGGTGAAGCCTTTCACAACTAGTCTGGCCTTGCATCCAACAACCTTGCCATCTGCATCATACTTCAATGTGAATACCCATCTGTTTACACCTTCTGCTCATATATTTTCTTCATCTCATTGTCCATTGCTGGCTTCCACAAGTCAGGCCTCCTCATTGCCTCCAAATATGACTTTGGCACCCACATCAAGATGTCCTTCACCACCATGGTTGTGAGTGCCCCAGACATGCTTGCAAATGTCTCCTCCTCACTCTCCAGATTGGACAGGTTGTCACTGTGTGGTGGTTTAGTCATTGTTGGTGCCCTTGCTACAATTCTGGCTGAGTGTTGAACAGGGGGTTCTGGTTGTGTAGTGTGGTCCTGTGGCATAGATGCCATCTATGGGGCAACTGGGCAATCTGTGGTGCAGACAGGGTGGGGTCAGTAGTGCTCTGTGCTGCACTGTCATCATCAGCAGTCTGGTCACCCTCAGAGATGTTGAAAATCTCAAGAAAGTCAGTGGCAGGATCATCACAGGAATCTGGCAAAGTCCAATGGGCCAGACCTTCCTCAGAGACAACATCACGAGACCAGAAAATCCATCCCATAGAGCACTCAAGAAGTTTGTAGTTCCCTCTGCCATAGTAACCAACCAACATGGCTTTCACTGACTGCATTAAGCCTGCTGCCACTGTCTTCCTTTGGGATCTTAGCACATGCAGTACACCCAAAGGGACACAGGTACAAAATGTCCAGCTTATTCCCTGTTCTGATCTCAATGGCAACTTTCCAGGGTGGTGTAAGCTAGGAACAAGGTCCAAGGTGTGAATAGCTGTTGACATGGCTTTGCCCCAATAATGGGCAGGAAGACAAGAATTGGCAAGCATGCTATGTGCAAGGATGGTGCAATTGCAGCACTCAACAATGCAATTTGCAGTTGAGGAGTGAGGGGCAGTGGTTTTGTGCTTGATCCCCCTCTTCTGACAATATTCCTCCCACAGCCCATTGACAAATTCTGTCCCCTCATTAATTCTAATGCACTTCACCTGTTTCCCATACTGGGTCTTGACATGCGCATTGAAGGATTTGAGGCAGACAAGTGTGTTTTCTTTTGTCTTATGCACTAGAGACCATGCCTCACAGTCTGCACTGGCTTGATTGGTGGTGACAACCATTAGCAATTTTCCTCCCATTGTTGGTACATGTGCTTAGCTCCAGGTATCAAAAGCAACTCTCTTGTAGGGTTCAGCCTCTGGAATTGACCTTTGCATCAAATGGCCTATGTGTTTGTTTGCCCAAGATACAATCCTCACACCTGCCCAATGAAGATGTTTTCATGAGTTTCAAGCCTTCCACCATGCCTCTGCAGGCCATCTCCTTGACCATGGCTTTGCTGACATGGCTGAGCCTGTGGTGCCAGGTCTCCATATTGACAGGGTGGTGCAATGAGTGAGTTGCTATCGCAGTGGGTGGCAGGACAACAAACTCAACAAGGAACATCATCCCTGACATGGGACACCACATGAATGGCAACGTGCAGAAGTGGGTCAAGTTTGATGTGGAAGTAATTGAGGTCACCTTCAGTGACACTCTTCATGCCCCCAAGCTTGCCCATAACCTCATCTCCATTGGTCCCTGGTCTGTAAAGGCATGAAACTGGGCATCGATGAGGATGGCGCAGTATTGCACATACCTGATGGTCGCACATCCAGCAATGCCAAATGTACCCTTTGCTGTTTTGCCTGTCCTGCAAGCGGCATCTGGGTCCTTATATGTAATAAAGTCCTCTTGGTTGGTGAAAAAATGGTGACTCATAGCTGAATCAGCATAGGTGATTTTGTTGCCAAGAATGATGCTTGCCAGGGTCAATAATGCAAGACACCAAGGACTGCTGTCATTGTTAGCCAACATCACCACTGACTTTGCTTGCAGTGCCATCAATGGGCTCTTATTAGAGCGATTCAGGCTCACATTGCCCGATGTATTGCTGCTGTGACCCTTCCTCCACCAATCCAGGTACTGGCCCTCCATACCACCACCTTTCTGGAAGCACTTGTCAGCAGTGTGCCTGGTCCGCTTGCAGTTTGGATTCGAGTAGACTAGGGCACTTTTGGTTTGAGAGCCTGTCTGTGTCAAGAGGGCTTGCGCCGACTTTGCCAGGGAGATTGCAGAGGTGCCATGAAGTAAGAGGGCATGTGTGGTGAGTCTCACCACCATGTCTGCAAAAGTAGGCTCACTCGCTAGGGAGCCAGTGACAGGAGCCCATGAGGGAGGCATCAACTTAATGATGTAGGCTCTACGCCACCTATCGTCAATCCCTGCACCCTGGTCATTGGCTTTCGCCCACGCTGTTTGCATCACTTTGAAATGAGCTTCAATGCTGGAACTGTTGACATACTTCAAGGATCCCAGCTCCTCCTCAGCATGGATCAAACCAAGATTGGTCTTTGCATCGTGCAACGGAGTGAGGGATGACCATGCATTGGCAGCAGATCCATCCATCCAAACACCAGCGCCAATACATGCTCCTCACATAGGCATTATGCTGAAGCCACTCGGCATAGGCATCGCGCTGAAGCCACTTGTTGTACAACAGGTTCGGTGCACCCCATCAAGTACTGGAGGTTCTCTCGCCCCCTTTTTTGGATTCCGAGTCTTCCTTATCTACAGGGCATTTTATCTCCCCCGTCAAGTAGCCCATCAAGCCACGCCCCGCGCAGCCTCAGTCAGGGTGGTCTTGAAGGAGGACCGATTCGAGCCATCGAACTTCTCATCCGCGGGCAGCAGGAAAATGTCTGGGTCTTCAGTTCGAGTCTAGGTTTCGGTGGGTCAAGAAAAAAAAATTCAGAGTTGTTCTAATTACTGAGTGGCACGGGGCCGATAACCTGTTGGTCCATGTAACTCAGTCGGTGTATCAACAAGTGTATTAATGTCTAAGTACTGTTGGTCAATGTACTGTAGTATCATAAGTATTTGTGTGATATATAAGTAATTGGGGCTCACCTCAGTCGGTGTATCAACGACTGAGGTGCTCCCGTGTTCTGTTCCGATCCTTATCCTCCATCTGTACAGTACCAAATTCCTAATTTCTGCGGCGGCGGCGGCATCGTGTCAACGATCCCCTCGCCAATAGTTGGGTTTTCCTCATTACGGCCCAGCTTGTTGTCATTCAACGAAACTGAGCCAACCATCGTCGGTGAGCCCGTGTCTATATCTGGTTCTTCTGTCTTCTCCAGGTTAGCTACTATGACTTCCGCTTGCATTGGCTCCAAGTCCGGCGACATCAGACCAGGCTGCAGATTAGCAATCCAATACCACATACGTGTCTGGAATACAGAATCTGCCTCGTCCACAGCATATTCGTCTCCGTCATCGTAATGAATATTCATGCCATAGTAGATGAACTGAGCAACATGTCTGGAATAGACTTCGTCCGATGAGGCACGTAGATCTCAAGAGACGACTTTCCTTCATTACGGTACATCTTGCTGCCATTCAACGAGACCGAGCCAACCATCGTCGGTGACCCTGTGTCAATGTCTGGTTTTCTTCCGTCTTCTTTCCGTCTTCTCCAGTTTAGTTACTTCTATGACTTCCGCTTGCATCGGTTCCAAGTCCGGCGTCATCAGACCAGGCTGCAGATCAGCAATCCAACGCCGCATACGTGCCTGGAATGCAGAGTCTGCCTCGTCCACAACATATTCGTCTCCGTCATCATCAGAGCTGTCCTCCCCATCCTCACGGTCAGGAATGTAAGTCACGGAGTCCGTAAGTCGTAGGCCAACTTCATCAATGTCCCAAGCATAAGTACCCGGACGCAGTTTAGGTACTGTGAACTGACTACTGCCGCAAGATAATATCTGAGCTTCGGCAGCTGGGTTACCTAAAAAGTGTGAGGGAACAGTCCACCTTTTCCACATCCGGTATGTGCCCCGACAGGTAAGATCAGCCCTATTGTATTTATGAAAATAGGGTTCGTATCCATTGTCCTCCTCGATCCTGCGTACAATATGCTCATATTTCTTGATCTTCTGATACAGATCGACGAGAACGTAGTGTGGTTGAACGTGAAGCCGCAAAACTGGAAGGGTGGTATAAGGGACAATATGCTCCCGTGGCACGTTTCCGTCGAGACGGTTGATAATACTCTCCATCCCAGGCAACGGAACAAAAACATAGTCGCAGGAGTTCTTGCCGGAATACGCAGTCTAACGGAAGCCGTTATGTGCCGTGTTAGTGAGGATGATCGAAATACCCACCTCAATTGGTTCTTCGATAGTAAAATCCGTATTGGCAATGAATTCAAGCAGCGACACATCTATCGGGAGCAAGGCCCACAGACCCAGCTCAAACATATGACGGAATTCTCGTGTTACTGTTACTGACGAAAATCAAGTTGAGTCTTACCTGGCAACAAGGGATCTCACAATACATCGTGTTTGCTTCCGAACAGAAATTTAGATTCCTATACCTGAGTCCCCATGCATAATCAACTTTCATCAACTTTTAGAGAAGACCCGGTAAGAAGCAGTATAGGACGTGATCTATCTTCCTCAAGATCCAAGGACGCAGAACATGGCAAGGTTCTACGAAGTCCGAATTGAGGGTTATAACACATTGTTTATGAATTCTGTCCAAACTTTATTTGCGAAACCAGAAGTGCCCAGAAGTATACAATGCTACAGACGGTCGACAGAGCTCAACTTGAGAGGTCAGCGCTTCCCTGTTACAAGTATGAGCCCAATTTGATGCAAATTTGACGCGTTCAGGCTGTGTGTAACCACGTGTGTCGGAGTTTTCCATTGAGGTTGAAACCAGACAAGATTAAGAACCAAAAATGGTGATTGGGAACAGGGATTGGCAATCTATGGTAATATAGTCTTAATCGATTAATAATCCTCTAGAATATTTACAATCAACGACCCAATCGTGCTCAACAAACATCCTTTACACTATTGTGCTGTAAATTATGGCCACGGATGAGTCTGTTTTCCGTATCTGCCAGTTTTGCATGAAAACCGTTCAGGCCTCAAGGACTTTCTTACCACCAAAAGAAGTGCCAACAGTATTGTTTGCCTGAAATTATAGCCACAAACCAACAAATTGAGCATGACCTGCAGACATCCCTTCAAGTAGAATGACAAGTGCTCGAGAAACGTCAGTCCCAAAGTCTATTTTGGACAGTCTTTTTGTGATAACAATATAAAGGGATTTATGGTGCGCCGATGCTGGGACATGATGATAGTAAGATTGTTTACTCATCTGTATTTGTATGGTATTAAGTTATTGAACTAGCCAAGTTCGACGATGACATGGGACAGAATATAATTGATGATGAGTTTGCTGCTCCTCGACTGGGTGCCAAAGCAAAAAGCAATGTCAAAGAAGGTATGTACAAACTCTGCTCACATATGATCCAGTCTTGACATCGAAAATTCAAGAGAATGATATGACTAAAGTGAAGCATAGATACAATGCTTCTGAGGTACCACACTTGAAGAACCCAGCAAAGCTAGCATGTTCCGGTAAAGGGCCTTCAAGTTTGTCTTCATGTCTGTACTCACACAACATTTGGTGATTGGTACCAAGCAGATCTGGTTCAGCCCTCGATTAGTTCCTCGTTAACTCATGATATCACTCACAATATTTCCCCTGAGATATCTTATGGATTCTTTTTCTTTTGTTGACACCTTGTGCAGATCTGGATACACAACTATCTCCTCCAGCCCATGAACCATCCACCCCAAGGAAAGATGATATTCGAGTTACCTATCACCCAAGCCTTGATAAACCAACTATTGTACAGTCATTTGAAGATTACGGACGCAATAATTCCATACCACTTCCACCATATCATCCGAAACCATGGCTTCCCTTCCACTCAGCAAGTGAATTTACTTTTGCAGAAATAGTTCACAAACTCGGAGCATCAAATGCAATGATTGATGCTCTTATTAATGTTGTACAAAAAGTGAGCAAGGACCCAAATGAATTTTTTCTTCTCAAGAACCACTCCCATCTTAAAAACCTATGGACTGACACATCCTGGAAATATGCTCTGGTGTGTTGCTTCATTCATTTCTCCATGCCATTGTCTAACAGCTTATCCTAGTTTGAGCATGTTGAAATTGAAGTTGCTTATGGTGGAGTGGCCCAAACATTTGAATTCTGGCTCTGGTCATTGAAGGAATTTGCAAGGTCAATGATTGAAGATGAGTATTTAGGGAAATTGGCCATATTTGATAGTGTGTTGCTCGAAAAATTTGATGGGAGAGATTGGGTCCGCTTTATTCATGAACCTTGGACAGCAAATAGGATGTGGAATGTGCAGGTATGCTTTGTTCATCTAAAAGAACTGACTTCTGTACTCAATGTACAATGCAGAGCCAACTTCCAAAAGATGGGTGACCACTCCTAATCTCACTCTATGCTGATAAAACAAAGGTTACCAATTTCAATGGGACTTCATGTCATCCTATCATGGCAAGGTTTGAGAACCTTCCTTCAGATATCAAAAATGGTCAAGGTCTAGGTGCCACACAAGTTGTTGGTTGGCTTCCTGTTGTATGTCTGTTTTCTTTTTCTCTTGTTTGATTCCAATTTTAGCATAGCTTTCAGATGATCCTGCCAAACATGGGAAACCTGATTATGTCAATTTTAAAAAGGCAGTGTACCATGCATGTATGAAGCATCTTCTTTTGACTATTGCACAAGAGTCAAACATTGGTGACATTTTTAACTGTGGGGGGACAAAGCAGTTACTTTATCCTTTCATATTTCTCCTTGCTGCTGACTTCAAGGAGATGTATGTACTAGATTTCCTATCAATATAATATCTTCTTTCTTATCAAAGGTGTAAGGCCTGTGATGACTCTTACATGTGGTGTTAAGAGTTTGTATCTGTGCCCAGTCTGTGAAATACCACAGGATCAGCTGTGGGACCTCTCAAAGAAGTGGCCAAGGTGAACAGCAGATGATGCAAAGATGCTATATGAGAAGAGTAGCATGATGAAAAACAAGACAGAGCAGGAAAAATTGTTCAAGTCAAAAGGCCTGAGATGTGTTGAGGTGAATGAGATATTCATCCTATCTCATAGTCTCATTCTACAGCTGTCAGAATGCCTTTTGAAGTATCTGTTTTTCAGATCCTCATGCAGCTGCAGCATTTGATGAACTTCATAACAATTGTCATGGTGTTGGTGGAAAACATCTTTTCAAGGAAGCAAAGCACCTAATTAATGAAATGTCTGCTCCTGATCATTGCAAAGTAGCTGCCACCATTGGAAAACAGTGAGCTCTTTTGCAAATTTGCTTGATAATACATCTGTTTCTCAACCTTGTCCTTTGAGATTTGATGCCTTCCCTCCATGGTCCAAGCTTCATCAATTCAACAACTCAGTTCTCTTAACTGATTTCTCTGATGGGAATCATTTTTGTGATATTATGAAGGTGATATATTGAACTCAGTTTCTGAAACATGCTGACATTTACCATCAGTTATTTGTCTTTGCAAGTCACAATGTTCTTGCCATACACAAGGACTCTTTTGGCTACAAGCTGCTTGTTGCATTCAGAAAATATGCCAACATGGTCATGTTTGAGACCCTTGAAGTTCATACCTCTACAACCATTACTGCAGGCCACAAAGCTGTGGAAGAGTTTGGAATAGCTATCAATGTGAATTTTCTGTTTGCTTCATCCCCCATCAAGCTCACAAATGATACAGGCATATGACAGAGCCCTTTCAGATCTACCTGACTCTGACAGTAATTCTGACCCTGGTTCAGATGATGAAGATGACCCACTTCTGCAAAAATATAATTTCCCTAAATTACACAACCAAACACATGCATTTGGTGATGTCGAGGACAAGGGAGTCCTCTGTTGTTTCAGCACACAATTGTTTGAGGGACATCATAAATCCCTTAAGCATTGGTATCAGACCAAGACTAACTTCAAGGACATTGCATCTCAAGTGAGGTTTATATTTTGACTGAAGTCACATTGTATTAATTTCAAGAAGATACTGACTGCTGAGCATACACAAGTTGTTTCAAACACCATCCAGGAACAGATCAATCTTGCCAAAGATGCTGACTTTGACAATGGGCCATCTGAAGTGGATGGTGATGATGCAAATAGCTCATTTGGAAATGTCTACTTGGGTTCACCAGATAAAGCCACATCATTTGATGCAATTTAACAGGAACATTGTGATGATCCAGAATTTCACTGCTTTTGCAATCACAGTATCCATTTACTTGCTGACCTTCTACAATAGGATGAAAGCACTGTCAAACTAAGTGACTCACAAACATTTATATCACAAATGCAAAAACTGAGCAATACTAAAGTTGTGAGTGTTACTTTGACATATTTGCAAATTCTAAGGTGTTTATAACTTCACAAATCACTTGGCACAAGCTCATTAAAGTGACATATGTCTCTTGTTGACTGGTGTGCACACACTGATATTCTTCATGCCAGCCCAAATTGGCATAATGCACCAAGGTTTGACACTGTCATATTCAATAATGGGCCTTGATATCAGTTTGCCCAGCTTATCTTTATTTTCACTGTCAAATTGACACTTGAACTCCATGATGGCAACAAGGATGTCTTTGTTCCATTTGCCCTTGTCTCACCTTTCTCTGATATTAGGAGGACAAACCAAAGGGACAAAGACCTTTGACTTCTTTGCATTTGAGAAGCACCTGAGACCTCAGCTAACATCATTCCAGCATGCTCAATTATTCATGGATCATATATTGTGTTGGAGGGGACAGAATCCAAAAACTCAGTAATTGTTGACATTGTTGACTCTGACATGTTTCTCAGAATTCAGAACATGTATCCTCTTTGATCAGGCTTTTACACATCATTATAAATTATGCACACTGCGTTGTATGTATTTTGGTGTGATACTGTGGGCACCAAACATAGCTTTCCAAACTTGAACACATGATGAAGTAGTATGTTCTCTTTTGACCTGTTTAAGATATCCTCTGCTACATCTGTGCCATACCTTTTGGCAAGCTGACTCACATAGTTGTCTATAATCACCACCATACTATTGAGCAAGAGGTGGTAGCACTTTGGCATCATGCCCTTCCCAAATCTGTATGTCACATGGTTTGAGCAGAGTGCAGCCATCATGATGAAGAGCTGCAGTGGTATGAGGATGAAGGCAACTGCAAACCAGCATTTGAGTGTTCTGCACTTGAAGTCAAGGTATGGCTTTTTGCACCCTGGAAGGACACTCTGGGCATAACAGGTTTGTGTGATGGTTGCCTCAATGAATGGGGAGAAGTAGCTGCAGCAGTTGAGCTGGTTCTATATGCATGCATGGCCTTTGACACCAAAGTTATGTGACCACTGTGCATTGATCTTATGGTTCATCAAACAAGAATCTACTGGGATCCTGAGTAATGTTCTAGGTGCCTTTACTCAAACTTCTTTGTGCAGGAAATCCAGGTACAAATTCCATGAGTTTTCTCAGAACTGCATTCTTTGCTCATGAGATTGCAATAGAATACTATTGACACTGCTTTTGGAAGCATATTGTGCAGTGTTTGACTCAGAACATGTGAATATGTGCTCACAAAAGTTATACAGATTTTGTCTCCTTCATGATCTGAGGACTGATGCCTCTATTCAAATGGAAAGAACAGAATCTTATTCCAGTAGTACAAGACACCCCTTGCTCAGGCAGAGTCAGCCCTACCTCTTGATCTGTATATTATTGGAAGCTGAAGAAACTGCCCACCTCTGACATTGAAGCTCAAGGATGAACTGGACACTAACCTCAATGAGATTGGTGAAGTCTCTAAATGGCTCAAAGCACTTGGCATGGCTATGAGTTCTGAGCTGAACAATCAGAATAGTAGAATTGACAGGATTGAAGGCAAAGCTGTTCAGGTTGAGCAAAAGCTCCACATGAATACTCAGCATGTAAGTAGCTTTCAATACACTGAACATTGATGTTGTTTTACCTAGCCTTGTGACAAATCTGATCAACTGTGCTGCCTTAGAAAGTGAAGCAATTGCTACTGAGAATAGATTCCCATTTATTAGTTCTGTTGACAACTACATTGGCCATGTCACAACTTCTCTCACTAGCCCTTCAGTATGCCCTTGGAGATCACCAAGATCTCTCCAAAAGGTTCTTCATTGGTACTTTCCTTGTAACCTCAAAACAAATGTCAAATTCAGCTCTCAATTCCACAACAGAGTTGCCAATGAAATTTGAACATGGATTGTGACCCTGCAGTTCTCTTCAAGCTGACATGTGCACTGGCTGTAGAGGCTGGGCTGGATGTGGACCCCCCTGGATGCAGTTGTATGCCTTGGCAGTATTCAGTGTCTTTCTATCACTGGTGAATCACAAAAACTTGTCAGGTTCCACTGACAATGGGGGCTCAGCTACACTGGCAAATTCTTACTAGGCAGACACAATGTCCTGCACTTATAACCTAGCACTCCGGAGATGACATGGAGTGGAGAGACTTGTGAGAGGAAGCTAAGGGAAGTGGTCTGAGCAAGTCTGGAGTGGTCTGGGGGAGTCTAAGACCAAGTATACTAATGTTGGGCTTGGGCAGGCATCAGGAACAAGTTCACAAGCACATGAATAGATTGCAGGGTAGATGGAGGCTTTGCTAGGGTTGGGGGCAGAGCTGGAGTTTGACGGGGGATCAAGTAAGACTTGATGGGTTTGGGGCCAAGCAAAGAGTGAGGTCTGGAGTTGTTGCAAAAATGTTTGGGGTTCGTAGTGTGTGCATGGAGTTTATACTGATGTCAGAGATGGAAAGAACTTAGGGAAACAAAGGAAATAGAGACAATTGAGACAAGATGGAGACAAGACAAGATGAGACAGACAAAAGAGATAGATTTGAGACTAGAAATAGAAATAGAAATAGAGACAGAGAGAAACACAAGACACAGGAAACCAGTTAATGCAATATCAAGACTAGAGTATGAGGAGCTACTCAATGACTTATATACCAACTACTGGATAGCTCCAGGGGGCAGTGGGTATGGCAGTGGGGCTTGGCAGGGCTGTGTGGAGTTGATGGGTGTCAGGTACAATCAAGAGGTGGGCTGCAGTGATATTCTGATGGGATTAGCTGGGGGCACAGGCCACTCTGAGGTCATCAGAGTGCTCTGGAGCAGGTCAGAGAAACTAGGGTGGGGGGTCAGAGGCTCATGACATGGTCAGGAATGGTGGGGGAAGTCTCAGGAGTTCAGGGGGGTCCAGGGGAAGCATCAATGGCTGCGGAGGAGGCGTCAGAGTTGAACAGGG
>JACKQL020000228.1:0-38781 GCA_018296165.2 Termitomyces sp. T153 | reverse complement strand
ACAGAGTGACACAACGCAGTACGGTGATGCGAACGTAAGTTTGATGCCGTCAATGATGCGATCAACTTATCAAACTTTCTATCCACAGTTTGTTTTGGAGGCTTTTAGTTACACTCGAACTTACTTAGAACTTCAATAGAAGAGAAGCAAGTTAAATATTTTAATGATTTGATTCTAAGCTTGAGACGGTCTCGCACTAAAGAAAGGGCTCAACAGTATATTTACTACTCCCGAAGCAACCAATCTACTCTTAAGCCTAAGAATTCCGCTCCCTGGGCAACTCCGAGCCGTAGTACGTAGTCTGCTTGCCTTTCTCCCTATTCTCCTGTCCTTTTTATACCCCGTTGTCCATGCACAGACCAGTGCATTCCACGTGGTATTGTGCTGCGATAATCGGTCTGTGTGTCATTTCTTCTGCGTCATTCCGTCCATCCGAGATTTCATGGTTTTTACTCTTTCCTTCCCTACTCCTTTGTTTTCCTAACCGTTTTATGGTCGTTTTTCAGGACTCAATAGCGTAGCTTAGGAATTTAAAATACACGTGTCGCGGTAGGTGTTTTAATTGTTGGGATTGTTTTGCAGCTTATTGCAGAGGTTCATTGGCCTTGATGGCTGATCTTGGCTTATGATCTGAGCATCTCGGCCCGAGCACTGCCACAGACTTGGCGCTTTGTCAGTCTGACGTATCTGCGTTGGTCTAGTCATCTTTTTCGTGCTACGAGGGTGGTAGTACTTATTGGTTTTTAAAAGTATGTTTTTGTGTCTACAGTTTTCGACGTTCAGCTTACAGTTTTCAGCCGTCTGATGTGAAAACATTCTTTTAGTTCGTTCTAAGCACTTTTTGTCAGACCTCAGTTTTGAGGCCGGCGTATCACCTCCCCCGCACTTTCAGATGACTGCCCTCAGTCATTTCGTCGTCTTTGGTAAGCCTACATCTGTCCCTGCCCTTTTTTGATCCGAAAAATTTATTTTTCCTTTCTTTAAAAGTCAGAAAATAGATTTCTGTCTCATTTTTCCTGTTCAATCACTCCCACCACAAGTTGTCTTTATAAAGACCTTGCTGTGCCATTCGTTCTCATTGACCAATGTCCCCAAAAACTGTCCCAACTGCCCCTCGCAAAATGCCTTCTTCCAAGGTTGTCCGTCCCCAAGTGGTGATTACCACATCACCTCGCCCAACCCCTGCTCCTCGTCATATGCCCTCACCTCCCAATTTTTATGGGATGCTCCAGCATGCTGTCAAGCAGGATGGCCATCAAGTCATCCTTGCTGTCCTCCAGCACCCTCTGTTTGCACAGGCTGTAATTGGCTTGTGTAACACAGCAGCAGCCTTTTCTAGCACTCCCACTGATCGCGCTAGGTACCTGGGCTCTATTGGCTGGGTATGCCTCTCATTTTCTTCCTCTTTTCTGCCCTCTTTTTCTTAATTCTCTTTTTAGACCTTTGCTGATCAGGCCAACTTCCCCCTCCTTGCCGACCAAAAGGGTCTTTATGACACTCTTTCTGCTACTCTGGACATTCTTGATCACAAGGCTGCCACAGACTCTGCCGCCGTCAATTCATTTTTTGTCTTTGCCGACGCCATTATCAAGACCGAAAACAATCGTCGTGAACTCCAGTGTCAATGCAAGGCAGCTGTGGTGAGCCTGTCCATACTTTTCTCCATCAATATTTTCTCTTAAATTGTTCCTTTATCCAGAAACAATGCCACAAGCATGAGGACTGCAACATCAAAATGTTGGGTCCATCCTCCACTCATTCCTCAAAACAGAAAGCTAATGTGAGCCTTTAGCTTCCTGTCTTGCCTCCTCACTCATTGCTTCGATACCCTCAACTTGTTCCTCTCTTCTCCTCAGTCTGAACTTGATGGCAAGTCAAAACCAAAAAAAGTCAAAATTACTCCCTCTGTTGGTTTGTCTACCCCATCCCTTCTTTCTTTCCTGACTCTTATCTTACTTATTGCCCTAGCCAACTATAAGCCTGGCAGCAAGACTGCTCTCCTCCTTTTGGGCCAGATCGACGCCCTTCTTGAGGCTCACCCTGTCATTGATGGCCATAGTTCAGCTCCCCTCAAGGACCTCAAGAAGCAACATGACACAGTGGAGCTAGCGGCGGAACAGCAGCTCCACCTTCTGGACACAACCCTTCAAACATACAAGCTCATTGTGGCTTGTCTTTTCCATCTGGACAAAGCCTTATCCCCTGTCAATATTGATCTTGCCAGCTTGCTCCTTACCACACTCAATGTTTCATTCGAGGTATATTCTTTTTCTTTTCCCCCATCTTTTGCAGTTAACCTTGTCTCTTAGTCAGCCCCCAAAGACTCTGATGTCAAACCTGCCAACCCTTCAGCAGCTGAGCCCCAAAATCCCTTGGAGCTTCTGTCAACCCCCGCATTGTAAACATATGCTTTGCCTCTGCCTTACATAGTGTCATTGTAATTTGAACACCCCCACTCGTACCAAAATTCCCTCTATATTCCTTATTTTGTAACCCTAAATCTAATGTCATTAACCCTGAAGACATGTGACCTAAGTCCTTTTATTTTTGATTTTTAAGCAAAAACTTTAAACTTTTTCGTCACATTTTGGGGCTATTGTCCAACTTAAATCATGTCATGTTCTAGAGGCTCATGAAGCCTTATAGATCGGAATGACAGATCTGACATAGCATTTATGGTAGGTCTTTGTAGTTCTTCCCTTAGCTCTTTCAGCTTTTCTGGAGTGATGTCTACCCATTGCTCTAGGCTTTGGGATAACTCCAACCACTTTCAAGCTTTGTAAGGGACTACTCTAAAAGTTGCAACTCTGGTCTGCCAAACTGACCCATCCAGCTCTGCCACAATGTAATTACCACCCTTGGTCCTAGCAATTACTACCATTGGACCATGAAAATGAGGCAGCATTTTAGCACTGTGTAAACTTTCTGTAATCATATTTTTAACCAAGACCAAGTCCAAGGGATTGAAGTTGAAGTCTTTAATAGAGTTTTTATGCTCTTCTGCAAACTTCAAGGCCCATTGGAGTTTGTCCTTCCCAACTCTTTCTCTCATCTCTTCTACATGTTGGTGGTGCTTGGCTAAGGCCCTAGCACAATAACCAATCAACTCTTCTGTAGATAATGGGCCTTCTGGTAATTCTATTAACCAGGTGGCCTCTACCAAGTCCAAAGGTAGAGTTGGATGAGCTCCAGTAACCATGAAGTATGGTGAACATCCAAATCTCTGCCGGATAGTAATGCGATCACTCCACATTACATGAAAGAAGAACCAAAACCATTTAGTGCGATCCTCACAAGCTTTGAATAAAGCTTGCCTGACATCCAATGTGGTCTTTCAATTTTGCCATTAGCTTGAGAGTTGTATGGAGAGATGGCAATGTCTCTGATTCCATATTTATTGTCTATCCAAGCTGTGACCTTTTTGAATTGTCCAGCATTATCAGTGATGATTTCTGCAATGCAACCCCAGCAACAAATTATATCCTCAAACAACCATTGACCAATTGTTTTGTGGTTCTCCTTGCACAGAGGCCTCCCCTCCATCCATGAAGACAGTGCACACCTACCATGGACAATATACTTGCAGCCATTTGAAGCTGGAGTCATGTGCATGGTATCAATGTGGATTGTTTGGAAGATAGAGGGTGTATAGGTCACTGTGGGAGCTCTGTTTACAACTGTCTTCTGATGTATCTGACAGTTGTGACAAGTCCCAACATACCACTGTACATCTCCGTCAATTCCTGGCCACCAAAATTGTTCTTGTATTAACATTTTGGTTGCATAAGTCCCTCTATGCCCTAAGGCATCATGGGCTGATTTAAGCATGAACATTCACCTATCAATATTGACTACTAGCTTATGCCTAGCCTCATGATTGTGCTTGTACAGTCTCCCCTTTTGATCAAAGAAGAACTGTCTTGCAAACCTCTTGAACTTGTCTGGGTCCCAACTCTTCAAACCTTCAGGTTCTTTGCTTGGGTCTTGTAGCCAGCTTTGTACCATTGGTAGCAAGTCATCCCACTGTTCACTCTCACCTCCCTTTCTATGTTCTAAGTAGGCTTGTAAGTCTGCTTCCTTTTCTTCCTCAGTACCCTCTGTGGGTAACAGAGGCTGAGAGAGAGATAGTACTGCAACAGGATCTATTCTAGATGTCTGCTGCTGACCTAGAACTGCCTTCCTAAGTTCCATCTCTTGAGACCTTGCTCTATCAAGTTCTTGTTCAAAGTCTGATACTTCAATGGCTACTGCATGTAGATAGCCACCTCTAGTGTCAATTTGATCTGCAAACTCTTCAAGTGCTAAGGGTTCCCAATCCTCCCATCCTGGTTCATTGTTGGTTTTGTCTGGATATTCAAAGTGCATAGTCTTTGGGTTGTCCACCAACTCTGGATTAACAGGTGGGTACTCCTCATCTCCTGACTGCTTGAGCCTCCTAGACAGGCCATCAACACTAAAGGTCTTTCCTGGCACATGTCTCAAAGTAAAATGATAGAGTAGGACATCCTCAATCCATCTCATGATGGTGGCATTAGGTCCTACTCCAGGATTGCTTAGCATTCCCTTCAAATACTTGGCATCTGTCTCCACTACAAGCTTCCTACAACCAACTAGCCAATACTTGTTAGCTTGCAAGGCTCTCATCAAACCATACAGTTCTCTCTTAGGTTGTGAGAATCTTGCCTCCCTCTAATTCAAGGTGATGGATCCTAGCTTAGCACAAGTGTGTTGCTTAGGATTGTCTGGAGCTTCCTGAAATATTCCAAAGCCCACTGCCATCCAAGAAGTGTCAACTGATAGGCCCACTGCCCCTCCTGACTCATAGTCAAGTGGTTTTAGAGGTGCACTTTCAGCTAGCAACTTCTTCAATTGAGCCATTGCTGACTGCTGTTCCTCACCCCAAACAAATGGTGTGTGGTTTTGAGTCAATTTGTTGATAGGTGCAGCCACTTTAGCATAGTCTTTAATGAACATCCTAAAGGTGCCACAAGTACCTAGGAAAGCTCTGACATCTGACTTGTCCTGGCAATCACCCCACCCCATAACAATGGCCAACCGCTTGGTCTCAGGTTTCTGTCCCTCATAGAAACACCTGTGTCCAACCACTACAATCTCATCTGCACAGACTACTGACTTCTTCCCAGAAAAAGTTCCTCCAGCATATTTGATTCTTTGTAACACTCTATTTACATTCTGCAGATGTTCCCATACAAATCTCCTAATGCCTGGATTTTCTGGGATAACTTTATAGCCTCCATCTGGCAACTCATACCTATGAGGTGGACCTCTGATTGGCACATCATCAATATATGGCCAAGTTACATGAGGTATCTCATCTTTCAAGAAGAAGGTAATGTCATCATGAAAGGTTGGTACTGAATTTGTCCAGCCCATTGGCAGGGTTACCAACCTTAGAGCACCAAAGGGTGTCTGGAAGGTGGTATAGTCCCTAGACTTCACATCCAACACTCTCTCATCATATCCCACATACAAGTCAAAGATTCCTCCACAAGCTCTGCCAGCAATATGACTAGCCAACTCTTCAGTTGCTGGTGGCAATCCAGAATGTGCTATGGTCACTTTGTTTAAAGGTTCCAAGCTGTGAACTATCCTCAAACTTTCACCATCCTTCTTCAATACTGTGAACCACTGGGACCTGTATGAAGAGTTGGATGGCTCATAAACTCCTGCCTCAATTTTCTGCTTTATCATCTGGCAGATTTTATCTCTGAGTCCAGGAGCAATGGGAATGTTTCTCAATACCCAGGGGGTGTGCAGGATTACTGGCATCACTACAGGAGGGAAGAATTCCTCCTTGAGCCTACCTCTTTGAGAATCATCCCATGCAAAAGCCCTATTCTGCAGCATCATTAGATGATGTACTGCCTTCATCTCCTCTGGCCACAAGAAACCATTACTATGTGCTTGGTCAATGATCTCCTTGCCCTCAGCAGTGTACCTCCCTGTGGGTTTGAAATCAGGTGGGTTTGGGTCTAACTGTGGCATGTCTGCTAGTGGATCCCCAGTGATACACCTTTCAATTCTAAACTCCTCAAGAGAGGCTCCTAGTACAGGTTTCACCTTTCTAGCAACAGGTTTGTATCTCTTAGAAAATACTTGTGCAGTTTCTCCCACACCTGCTTCTAACTCTAGGCTTCCCTGCTGTACTAAGATTTCTTCTAACTTCTCTGGTATCTGACACAGCTGCCCCTTTAGATAGGCTGCTAATGTCTTCTCATCTCTTCCTCCCACATCTCCCTCTGCAGCAAAGGCCTGTAGGTACACATTTCTCAACTCCTGGTTCTTGAATCTACTATGATTTATAGTGTATTCAGTCATCATTACTTCACCATTCTCCTTCTCCCCAATCATCACTGCCACCTCTCCCTGGTCACTGACCAGATCATTGAGGTTTAAAATTTTGGATCACTATCTCCTCCAACACCTGCCTTTGGCACCTTCCCTCTTTGAAGAGTGGGCAGGGCTGTCCGGCGACCAGTATTAGGATCTCTGATAGTTATGATGGCACTGCCCTCTTGAAGGTTTTGTATGTTGCTCTCTGTCAGTGTGTCAAATGGATGACCCAACAAGACAGTATAAGCTGGCTTGACAAAGATATGCACTTGTAGATAAATAGTGAAGCCTTCAGCAAAAGTAAATGGCACATTTTTGGCTAAACCAACTGATGTATTCACTTGACTGTTGGCACTCTCCATCCTTAAGCATATGTCTGGATCCCAAGTCAATCCTAAATGAAGTGCCTCATCTAGTGCCATACCGACTATCTGAGAACCACTATCTAGAATTGTCTCTACTTGTCCCCTCTGATTGACAATGGGGTTCAAGGATCTCAACACTTGCAAATCTCTTGCCACATACACCACTACTGGCTTTTCTCCTGGAGGGATATTTTCCAAGTAAGTGGCTACACAGTCCTGATGCACTACTGCACCAGTAGGCAAATCATCCTGTGTCCCATCTGCAATGAAATAGGTTGCCATTGGTAGGTCATTGACATCTACTTTGTCAGGTGGTTTCTTCTCCCTTACAGTCTGCTGTTGAACTGCTACTCTTGGGATATTAGGATCCCTAGACTGAGTTCCTGATTTGAGAGTCAATTTTTGTATCATTGCCTCCCTTAATCCAGGAGCCACATCTAACAGTTCTCCAGTACTGAAAGGTACAGTAGCCTCCCAGAGCTTATCAATGGTCCTATCCCACTCCTTCCTCTTTGTTCCTGTTAAGGAACTTTTAACAGTGTCCTGCACTGGCAAGTCTGGTCCCTCATTGAGGGCTGGAACCTTCTCAAAAGGTAGGTCCAGTTTTGGTGCAACTCTAGGTGGAATCACCAGAGTTAGCTTTTCTTTCCAGGGTTTTTCAGGGGTTCTCTCTGGCAATGAGGATACTCCTGGTTGAGATGCCTCTTTCCTGATTGCCTTCATTGAGTTATTTAAAAATCCTTAGAGGAAGATTTCTGTCCCTCAGGACTGGCTGTGTTTCTGGTGTTGATCAACACACTGAGCATCTCAGCCATTTTATTGAAACCTTTCTCCAAGTCTCCCAAGCGGTCTGACTCCTTATATTGAATGCACTCTAACATGTCATCCCTTGTGTCCCTAGCAGAGTTTACATAGGTAGAGTAAGTGACTGTCTCTGGAGGGTCATCTTCTGGCCATCCAAAGTACATATTCACCTGCTTATCATGTACTTGTGCTAGTCTAGCATGAGGGGATATACCAGCAGGATCCCTAGGTAAAGGAGCACCATTAGGTAGTCTGGCTCTCCCTTCCAATAGGATGATCCATCCTTTTTGTACATCTCCCTTGATGACTTCACACTCTGAGATTCTATGTCCAGTTTGCCAACAATAGAAGCAAGTAACACTACTTCTCCCAGAAGTTGGAAATGTAGGGGGCCCTTCTGTCCTTATACTCTGGCTTCCTTTGGTATTTAAGAAGGTATTGCACATGTCCAACTGACCAGCTTGCAAAGCTTGCATGGTACTCTGGATGCTCCCCATTTGTTTCCCAATGGTAACTACAGCATCTTGTAGATGAGCCATTTTCTCCTCCACTTCCTCCTCCTTAATGTTCCCCCTACTAGTTTCCCTCTTTTCTATTTTCTCCTCTCTAGGGCTCCTTACAGTAGCACCATCTATTAAGGTCCCCACTACTGTCAGCACTTCTGATAGGTCATACTTGTTGTCTTTGTGCCTATTTCTAGCAGGGTCTTTGTAGTGGCCATATCTACTGATCAACCTCTCCTCAATCACATCTCCAAAAGCTGGTGTAAAACATCCATCCCAGGAATTTGTCTACCAGAGACCCATTCCCAGTGACATTAGCCAACTTCTTAGCCTCAGCTCTAAATTTTCTTATGAGAGAATGGATTTCTGTAGTGTCATTCCTACTAAGTCTGGCATGTTCTCTGCAGATTCTGTCCAGGTTTGCAACACTTCCTGTGTCATCTACTGCTTCTGGATAAGACTCCTTGATTTCTTTCTCAAAAGCAGACCAAGTATAGTCATCTCCAAAGGAATCAAAGCCCAGCCATTCCTGTTCAGTCTGAGCATCCACATACTCCAAGATTCTCTTTTTCCTTTCTTTATCTCCTTGGATCCCAGCATGCTCAAACAGAGAGATCATCCTTTGTAAAAAGTGATGAACCTCAGAGGGCTCAGTGTGCTTAAACTTAGGTGCATCCCTGCTGTCAGGCAGTGGTAGTTTGTATCTGATATTTTGCTCCATAATTGAGGCAGTAGAAACTGGTTGAGTAGTAGGGTACAGTTCTTTTGGTGAGCTTGAAATTACTTTCTCAGTCCAAAGCTTTCTCTTTCTGAGTGAGGTTTCAGGGTCAGGCAAAAAGGACTTTGAACCACTGCTATTGGTCCTAGTTTCTCTTTTCCTTAATGTAACAGAGTTTTTCACCTTGGTTGCAATAACTTCAGGTGTTTTGGGCCAAGACCCAGGTGGTGCAAAACTAATGTTTCACAAGGTTGGACTTCCTCAAGGAAATCCAAAAGTAAGTTTTTGTGCAACAAAAGCCCCTTATGGTGGGCTCCAGATGATGCAAACATAAGTTTGATGCCGTCAATGATGTGATCAACTTATCAAACTTTCTATCCACAGTTTGTTTTGGAGGCTTTTAGTTACACTCAAACTTACTTAGAACTTCAATGGTAGAGAAGCAAGTTAAATATTTCAATGATTTGATTCTAAGCTTGAGACAGTCTCGCTGTCACGACGCGTTCCCTGAAGCCCCGTACACTGTCCGACAAACCCCCGCTCCCCCGGAACCCCCCCAACGCTTTGTTGAATCTCCCCAGCACTCCGTGCCTACTCCGGCTAACTCTGGCACCTTCTTGGCTAACTCCGATGGCCCCCTGGCCAACTCCAACATTTTCCCCGCAGCCACCGGCGCTTCCCCTGGACTTCCTGAGCCCCTGGGACCACTCCCTCACCATGCCTGACCCTATTACATGTCATCAACTCAACACCCTGGCTTCCCTGACTTACCCTGGAGTATCACAACAGCCTCAGAACGGACTGTGTTGCAATTGATCCCATCAACATATCAATGTGGCCTGCTCTCTGATCGTAACTGACACCTGTCGACTCCGTCGAGCTCTGCCAAGCCCCGCCACCACAGCCAATGTCCCTGGAGCTCTTCAGTAGTCAGTATATAAGACATAGAGTAGCTCTTTGTACTCTAGTCTTGATATTGCTTAACGTTACCTATGGTCTGATTGGTTCCTTCTTGTGTTTCGTGTTTTGTGTCTTGTGTTTTGTTTTCCTTGTTCTCAGTCTCTCGGTCTTATCTCGTCTCTGTTCCGTTATCTTTTCATTACCATTCTGTGTCTTCGCCTGAATCTATTCTCGTTTTCATCTCGTCTTCATCCTATTTCGTTCAACTCTGCCTCATCCCATTTGATTCTGTCTATTGTGTTCAAGTTCTCGACCATAATGTCCTCACAAACTCTGCAATTACAATTACAAACCCCCAATGCTTGTTACCACCCCCGGACCTTGCTATACACTCGGCTCTGAACCCCATCAATCCCTGTTGATCCCCCATCAGAACTCCAGCTCTGCCCCTGTCATCCGCATAGCCTCCACCTCCTCCGCACCCGCAATACTCACACACAGACTTGTGCCTGAACCCCGCCAAGTCCGTCCCCCTCCCCCGCAACCCATCCTCTAGTCCTCCGGACCTCCCCAGACTTGCTCAGATCAATCTCCCCTGGCTATCCTCACAAGTCCCCAGTGCTTGGAATACCTCCAAGTGCTCGGTTGTCAGTGCAGGGAATCACATTTGCCTAGTAAGGACTTGCCCAGTGTAGCTGAGCCCCCAGGGTCAGCAGAACCTGACATAATATCAAGACTCCCCCTTACCCTGCTTGTGATGTCCGCACTAACCCCGCACACACATCTGACAAACACCTCCAATATCTATGACTGGCCCATGCCTGGAAACCACTATGATTCATATGGCCCCGCCCAATTTGCCAAGGCACATTGAGTCGTGGATCTGACACAAAATGTCCCTTCTGCCCTGGTTACATCCATACAACAGCTCTATCCATGGACACCCTCTTACAGCTCTCACACCCCCCCCACCATCTCTCCCAGCTCTGCCCTTGCAAGAGGCTGACCCTGACATCACCCAAGCTTTACCCAAAACCTTGGCGACAATTCAACCCAGTGCTTGACAACTTCTCTGACACCGCACCCTCACCCCTCCAACAACAGTAGCAAAGGCCCCACCACCAGGGAAAGCTGCTCACCACATGAAAGACCAATCACCAACCCCCCCCAAGACAACAATGAGACCTCCGAGAACGCGTTCCCCCGAACCCCACCATTGGACCCTCCAACCCACAGCAGCCCTGTGCACCATCAGGAATAGACCCAGCGGGTTCCCGACAATATCGAGTCTGTCCACAACCCCAATAGCAGAACCCCGCAACCAGATCATCCGACTTTCACACCCATCCCTGAGAAGGTCCACCCTCCAAAACTAGCCCTGCCGCCGAATGGAATCAAACCCGACCCAGCACCCTGACCTCAAGGAAGAACAACTCCGGACCCCCACCCACTACTTCAGCACCTGCCTACTACCTTGACCACCTTCTCCTGTACAATCCGGAACCCCTGACGTTAAAGACCCTCGATGCCGACCCTCCCTGCACACCACCCCCAGACGCAAACTCTGCCACCAGACTCTGCCACCTCCCACAAAGTAAACCCCAGCACAGGAGTTACCCCGAACTAACTATAGGAAAAATGGCCCTACATGAAGTAGTTCCTGAAGTACTCTAAAATTGCTGACCTGTTCACATAAGGGAGGGAGAAGCCCCACCATCATCCCAGAGACAGCCAATCAACCCACTCAAATGTCCTGACGATCCAAGAGCATACGCTCCGACATCCAGGGGGGACTCCCTTGCCAGGACCGATAACCCAAATAACCCTGTGCCGACTCAAAGCTGCCCTGATCCACCCCTCTGACCCACTCCGGATTCTAGCAACATGACTCCAGGGCCCCCATTCCGACTCCAATATCCAACCAAGGGGACCTACAACGCCAGCCCCACACCCCGTACAACCCTGCCCCTACACTGGAAGATGTCTATCGAGCAGGGACCACATCAATGGAGTAACCCAAAACAAACCCCATGCAAAGTAATCTCCCAGAGTACCCTAAAAGTTGCTGATGCTTTCCCCAAGAAGCGAGTGGTGCCTCTCCCCACTGCCACCCCCACATTTGCAACAACCTCTGGGCTGCTCCGGAACATGAATGAAGAGTCGCCTCAACTCCACCATGACTCCCGGGGAGTCCCACACCAATGCCTCCCTGCAATTGACTTTCCCACCACCCCCCAACAATTGTGAACAACCATCTTCCCCCATCCAAGCTCAGCTCCAGGAGCCACCACCACTCCTGCACGACAACTCTGCTGCTCCGCAGAAAACCCCACTCCGGAGCTCCCCCTCTGATTCACGACACAACTCCACCAACAAGTTAAGACCCAACCCCAACCCCCGCATCAACCCCAGACCCCTGGTACTTGCGCTTGGAACTGTGGACCGACAAAATGCGCCTCAGACCCCTTCCTCTGCCCGCACCTCCCCCAAAGCCAACACAGCCAACAAACTCCCACCGAGTGACCTGTGTGTTGACTCCGGGACTGCCCACTTCTTCCCTGATGAAGGAACCACCAATCCCCAGAGGGAACAACCCACAGAATGAGCCCCAAAGCACCTCCACTGAGGCGAGCCATTCCCCAACCAACCCCTGCACTGCCCCTGCCCAAGAGAAACATCCACCAATACAACCCCAACAGACCTCCAAACTCTAGGGAGTGTCAGAAATACGTAAGACCCCTCCGTCTGTCTCTGGACTTACCCTTGGTCAGGAAAGCAATGTCACTTAGGTGGCCCGGAACCTTCAAAATTTCGACTCCGGACTCAAAGGAACTGGTCAGGACTGATCACCCCACACTCTGCCCCCTTGGTTGTTGACACTCTGGAGCACACCAAAGCACCACCCAAACATGCCCACCCACAGATGCAATACTCCGGAGCATGACCTTGACCCGGACCAACACCCTGGAGCACAGCAAAGCCCAATCCTGAGTGCCCTTCACCAAGCACAATACTCTGGAGCTTGCCCCACACACCTCCACCAGATGAAAACCTCCGGGCATCCTCAACCCAGGAATTGCAACCCTAAGGGAGTACCACCACCCCTATGCTGACCAATCCCACAGCACAGATAGCACAGAAACCAGTCCCCTGCAAACTTACTACAGGGACCACCCTACCCTGGGAGCTCCGCCGCTAGGCCGCTAGAGACTCCCTCCTCCAGCCAACTGTGCCCCGAGGACAAACCTCACCCCGCCACCCACGTTGACACAAATGCTGGACCACTGGAAAACCCCGCCCCTCCCACCAGCTGCACCTACAAAAGATCGAAGCCCTGACTGCTCCGAACACATGTCGGAGACCCGGAGGTCCACCCCCTTGAACTAGCACAACACACGTCTCCACCGCAGACTGGGGAAAACCCCTACACCCTGGGTCTGAGACCCCGAGAATCAAACCCAGCAATGCCACCAAAAAGCACCATGGAACTCCGCAGGAAGACTCCCAACACCCCTGCTGAGCCTTGGAACTCTTCCTATGGTGCTCCGCCTCGCCCCAACAACCCCAGGGCTAGCTGACACAGATGGCACTAGTGGGCCTAACCCCCACCTCTGGATCCACTAGGGATTCAACTCCCACCAGCACCCCTGCGTGTTTTGCTTACCTCACCCTCACACAAATTAAAGTCTCACTTCACACACCCAGGAATGACAAGGAAGCATTGAAAAGTACAAAAATATATGATACAAGGCGGAGCGGGGCGGCGAACTCAAAGACAACAAGTAACAGGGCCCGGCCACCCCCTCACTCTTCCCCCGGAACCCCCGCCATCTCTACCCCCAAATCAATCTCCATCTGGGCCTGCACCACCACCAAGACCTCCACCAGCCCTGGCAAAGCCTCCTCCATGTCCACCACCACTTCCCACCATGACCCCGGGGCCACTGCATTACGCCGTCAATGCCCCACCAGCAACCTCCCCACCCTTGCCATCCCCTGCTGCAACTCTGGAGGCTGACCCACAGGCATCTGCACCAACCCATCTTGAATTGATGCGAGCGCCGCGGAGGCACCATCCAAGAGGACCCGGTGCTCCCACACCCAACCTGGCCCCAAACATGATCCATTTAGTAACAGGCAGAGAAGTGGGAACAACACTTACAAAGGATCCCTGCACGCCCTGAAGCGGCCTTGTTGGCCAGCCAATCCTCCCTCTGCCTTGCTACCTCCAACTCTGCCCGTAGCAGACCAACCTCCAGTGCCATTTCCCGCTCCTCCGCCTCCTCCGTGGGCCGCTCCTCCTGCTGCGTTGGATGCTCCTGCAAGCCCCGTACCTCTGGCACTTGCTCCGGCACCCCCCACACCAAGGTGTTCCACGCCCACTCCAACGCCTCCTTCTCTGCCCATGCCATGTCTTGATCCTCCCTCGCCCATCGAAGCTCCCCCTCCCACACCGTCAACGCTGCCATTAGCACCTCCACCCGCTTGCAAAGGAAGACCTCCGTGATCAAAGGCGGGGGCTCCAGAGAACTTGATGCCCGTCCCAAGGCCACATCCAGGGTAGGAGAGTGAACATGAAACCCCAGAAAACCCGCCATTGGCTCGTACCCCCGCAGCCTCTTGCTGGGCCCTGCTCCTGATGGTGGGGAAGCTCTCTGCTTCCTGCGGTCTGCCACCAAGGACGCCCCCTCCCTCTGCCCACCCCACGGAGACCCCACCTGCCCTGCAGACCGCCTCAAGCTCACCTCCCCCAACATCTGGGTCCTCTGCACCTCACCTAGCTGACTCTGCACCCAGTCCTTGTCCCACCCCTGTTCCGCAGCAATGCACGCTGCTCGCCACTCCAACGAGATTGAGCACTTCTTGTGGTTCGCACAACATGGAAGGCAAATGGAAGTATCATGTCATGAACCCACAGAGGGCGCATCAAAGATGCAGGCCTCGCCCCGCTGCACACAGAGAACACACTGAGAACAACGGATCAGCACATGCAACAAAGGGGAACTCAAAGACTCACCGGGGCCTTGTTTTGGCACCATTCCAGCGTTGGGGGGCCCCGAGCCCATGCCAACACCCTTGCAAACTCCTCCGCCGTCACCTCCACCTGAGGGATTTGCTGCAGTGGAGGGACCCCTTCCACATCCCCTGCCACCAATCGGGGCACCGCAGGATGAAATTTGGCCCACCTGGGGCCCCCCGGAGAACCCACCACCACTGCAGACAACTCTGTAGAACTCCGTCAGCCACCCCAAAGAAACAGGTTGAAGCTGCTCACGACTCTGGTATATCATACCAGCTCAGCGCCAACGCTCAAACTCCTCCCCCTCGCTGTTGTACACGATCACCATGTCCATGTCTGAAATCAATGGGGTGGGGGAAGTGGCTGAATAACTGGGAGGGGACATGACAAAGGATTTGAGGAAGCCCCAGGGTATGTCCAAGGCCTTTTAATTGATTAGGAAGAACCCTATGATGAAGAGGCAGCCACACTTCAACTTTGCCTCCCACACCACTGTCACTTGCTGCAGATTGATCAATATTACTGGGCTTCAACTCCCACACCCCACCAATCCCTGACCTGCCTCCCTGCATCTCAAGGGTCTCAATGCTGAAGGGGGGGTGATGTCATGACCCATTCCCTGAAGCCCTGTACACTGCCCGACAAACCCCTGCTCCCCCAGAACCCCACCTGACACTTCGTCAAACCTCCCCAGCACTCCGCGCCTACTCTGGCTAACTCTGGCACCTTCTCAGCTAACTCCAACAGCCCCCTGGCCAACTCCAACATCTTCCTCGCAGCCGCCGGCGCTTCCCCTAGACTTCCTGAGCCCCTGGGACCACTCCCCCACCATGCCTGACCCTATTACATGTCATCAACTCAACACTCTGGCTTCCCCGACTTACCCTGGAGTATCACAACAGCCTCAGAACGGACTGTGTTGCAATTGATCCCATCAACATATCAATGTGGCCTGCTCTCTGATCGTAACTGACACCTGTCGACTCCGTCGAGCTCTGCCAAGCCCCGCCACCACAGCCAATGTCCCTGGAGCTCTTCAGTAGTCAGTATATAAGACATAGAGTAGCTCTTTGTACTCTAGTCTTGATATTGCTTAACGTTACCTATGGTCTGATTGGTTCCTTCTTGTGTTTCGTGTTTTGTGTCTTGTGTTTTGTTTTCCTTGTTCTCAGTCTCTCGGTCTTATCTCGTCTCTGTTCCGTTATCTTTTCATTACCATTCTGTGTCTTCGCCTGAATCTATTCTCGTTTTCATCTCGTCTTCATCCTATTTCGTTCAACTCTGCCTCATCCCATTTGATTCTGTCTATTGTGTTCAAGTTCTCGACCATAATGTCCTCACAAACTCTGCAATTACAATTACAAACCCCCAATGCTTGTTACCACCCCCGGACCTTGCTATACACTCGGCTCTGAACCCCATCAATCCCTGTTGATCCCCCATCAGAACTCCAGCTCTGCCCCTGTCATCCGCATAGCCTCCACCTCCTCCGCACCCGCAATACTCACACACGGACTTGTGCCTGAACCCCGCCAAGTCCGTCCCCCTCCCCCGCAACCCATCCTCTACTCCTCCGGACCTCCCCAGACTTGCTCGGATCAATCTCCCCTGGCTATCCTCACAAGTCCCCAGTGCTTGGAATACCTCCGAGTGCTCAGTTGTCAGTGCAGAGAATCACGTTCGCCTAGTAAGGACTTGCCCAGTGTAGCTGAGCCCCCGGGGTCAGCAGAACCTGACACTCGCACTAAAGAAAGGGCTCAACAGTATATTTACTACTCCCGAAGCAACCAATCTACTCTTAAGCCTAAGAATTCCGCTCCCTGGGGAACTCCGAGCCATGGTATGTAGTCTGCTTGCCTTTCTCCCTATTCTCCTGTCCTTTTTATACCCCGTTGTCCATGCACAGACCAGTGCATTCCATGTGGTATTGTGCTGCAATAATGGGTCTGTGTGTCATTTCTTCTGCATCATTCCATCCATCCAAGATTTCATGGTTTTTACTCTTTCCTCTCCTACTCCTTTGTTTTCCTAACCATTTTATGGTCATTTTTTGGGACTCAATAGCGTAGCTTAGGAATTTAAAATACACGTGTCGTGGTAGGTGTTTTAATTGTTGGGATTGTTTTGCAGCTTATTGCAGAGGTTCATCAGTCTTGATGGCTGATCTTGGATTATGATCTGAGCATCTCGGCCCGAGCACTGCCACAGACTTAGCACTTTGTCAGTCTGATGTATCTGCATTGGTCTAGTCATCTTTTTTGTGCTATGAGGGTGATAGTACTTATTGGTTTTTAGAAGTATGTTTTTGCGTCTACAGTTTTTGATGTTCAGCTTACAGTTTTCAGCTGTCTGATGTGAAAACATTCTTTTAGTTCATTCAAAGCACTTTTTGTCAGACCTCAGTTTACTAGAACCACGTGATTGCATGTAGACATTTTTTCATTCCTAGATGCCCTTGTACTTTATAGTCTATTCGTCTCTTAAATACAAGGATATCAGGTGTGTATCTCTTGTACTTTATAGTCTATTTGTCTATTAAATATGAGGACATCAGTCTACGTGAATTCTACCAGACAATCACTTCTGTTTTCTGTCTTAGTCTGTTCCCCTGTGAGAAACCTGCTGCAACAGGTTATGGGCCCCAGCCCACAGACTCACACCGAAGATTGAAATTGTTTATATCACTCCGTTCCATAAACCCTTGGCATCAGTACCTCTACAATGGACAATGTCACCACGGCTTCTCGCTCCCCACTATCAAAGCTAGGGGCAGTCAAATATGCCGAATGGGAAAGAGCCATGTATGGCCATCTCATGGCAGTAGGTGGAGCTCATATTGTCACTGGCAGAGAGAAACGCCCTTGGCCCCGGCCCACAGACTCACACCAAAGATTGAAATTGTTTATATCACTCTATTCCATAAACCCTTGGCATCAGTACCTCTACAATGGACAACATCACCATGGCTTCTCGCTCCCCACTATCAAAGCTAGGGGCAGTCAAATATGCTGAATGGGAAAGAGCCATGTATGGCCGTCTCATGGCAGTAGGTGGAGCTCATATTGTCACTGGCAGAGAGAAATGCCCTTCCCCAAAGGCTGATGGTTCAAACGCCTCTATCATAGATGCCTATGACCTTTGTAGCAACAGAGCAGCCAGCAAAATATATCAATGGCTTGATGAAGGGAACAAAATTCATGTAGACACTATTTGTGATGATCCTGCAATGATGTGGAGTAAACTCAAAGAAATCCATTTGAAGTCTGTGCCAAATGCTTGGTTCAACTCACTCACCAACATATTCAATATTCATCTTTGCAAAGATGAAGAACTCTTTGATCTTTGCATGCACATTTAGGGTGCAATGCAATGTGTACATGCACTCCACCCTCTTGCTACTGAAGACAGCAACAGCAACAAGATAGAAACCTACACTATTGAGACTCCAGATGATGAGTTATTGGTTATGGCCATGCTTTGTGCCCTGACACACAAAGATTATGGCTCATT
This sequence comes from Termitomyces sp. T153, assembly GCA_018296165.2. Lineage (NCBI taxonomy): Eukaryota > Fungi > Basidiomycota > Agaricomycetes > Agaricales > Lyophyllaceae > Termitomyces > Termitomyces sp. T153. The sequence continues at coordinate 20,607 of JACKQL020000228.1, read as the reverse complement.
TATTTCATCAGTTCTCATGTTGATCAACCTATTCCAGGATGCCATCATTGAGGCATTTTGCATGGAACAAGTTCAATGTTGTGCAGCAAAAGAGGAAGCACAAGCAACAGCAGCAGCCATTGCCACAGTGGCAGCTCAGACCATTGTCTGCTACATTTGTGATAGCCCCCACAAGGTCCACAATTGCCCAGACTTGTTGGCAGCTTGTGCAAACTCAAAAAGGGAGAAGGGAGACAATGCTAAGCCCAAGAAGCATGGAAACCACCAAGGAGGAGGGTCAAAAGAAAAGGCCAACACCACTAAGACTTCTAACAAGTCTAAAGTGCAAGAAGGGTGCAATGGACCTGCCAAGAAGGCAGATGCCACCATTTGTCAATCCTCCCTCTCACTTTTGGACCCCTCTGACATGCTATGGGATGCAGACTCAGGCACCATGAGTTCTATGACCTCGCACTGTGAATGGTTCTTACCAAATTCATTTAAGTTGTGGAAAGTCCCAGTCCATGTAGCAAATGGAGCTGTCATATACTCTGCAGGAAAAGGATCAGTGAGGTTTAGACCTTGAGAAAAGGACTGTGGCAGGGAACCACTCAACAATGTTGTCATTCCTAATGTGCTATTTGTACCTGACCTCACAAATAACCTTCTATCTATCACCACCCTCTCTGTGCACCACAGATTTAATGTGAGCTTCCATGGACATAAGGTTTTCTTTAATGTTAGCAATGAGCTTGTGTTCACAGCAACCATCAACAAGATGCTAACTTCATACCTTGATGGTGAAACACTTGTGTCCTCTCCCACCCATACAGTGAACATAACAAGGACAGGACTGACATCCTCATCAGTGATTGACTGAGAGCTCCTCCACAGAAGATTATGCCACCTCAGCTCAAATTGGCTAGAACAACTCATCAAGAATGAATTGACAGATGATTTGAAAGTCTTGAATGCACCACTACTGCAACTGCGTGAACCATGCCTGGAAGGGAAGCAACATTGAGCTCCCTTCCCACACATGACAGATTGTGCCACTGGAAATCTTGATCAATTCTTTAGTGATGTTCAAGACCCAATGCAAGTTGGCAGACACCAGTCAAATTGTTGATGGTGGGTAATGTTTGTTGATGATAGTACTGGAGGTACATGACATGTACAAGAAAAGTGACATGTTCCAGGCTTTCAAAGACTTCAAGGCCTGCATTGAGTGTCAGACTGGTAGGAAAATTAAGTGTGTACATCATGACAAAGGTGGCAAATACATGTCTAAAGCCATGCTTGACTACTGCAAGTCCAAAGGAATACAACTTGAATTCACTAATACAGCCACCCTCCCCAACAAAATAGCATTGTGGAGTGCCTGAACAGGACTGTGAATGAAGCTATTACCTCAATGCTCAAAGAAGCCAATCTTCTGGACAGCTTCTGGACCTATGTCATCAGCACATACAGGCATGTTCATAACCATTGTCCAACTTCTGCTCTGCCACACAATAAAATACCTTTTGAGGCTTACAAGGGACAAAAACCTCACATTGGCCATCTTTGTGTTTTTGGCTGTGCAGCATACATCCTCATTGGGAAGGACAAAAGAAAGAGACTGCAGGGACACACACTTGCAGGCATGTTTGTTGGCTACCTGGACAATTATGTTCCATGGAAAGTATACATTCTGAGTATGAGGAAGATCATTGTATCAAGGGATGTGGTGTTTGATGAACCTCAATTCCCAGGCCTAGCTTCTTCAAGTGTGTTGCCACTATCTCTTAGCTCATTTGACAATCTAGTAGAGTATGAACCATACAATTCAGATGAGCTTACCCTCCCCACACCTGCCACAGTCCCTGTTATTGAAGTTGACCCTATATTTGACAACTTGCCCCTCATGCCAATCAATGACAATGATACAGATTTGGTGGGAGCCCCAGATGGATTGGTGGGAGCTGTTCAACAACAACCAGCACCTGTGATCCCTCCCCATCCTCCTATGATTCAAGCACCTTGCCAACCCAAGCCATTGCCTCCACCCAGAGAACCCAGCCAGCATACATGTGTCCCTGCTTGTCACCCAAATGCCAACTACTATGATGCAGTACAACATCAAGATAACCACAAATCACCCATCATATGTAATCTGCCACTGCCACCACTGCCCTCACCCTATCCAGAAGAATCCCCGGAGCAACTCCTGTGGAATGTCAATGTAGGCATTATTGACAACCACAAGGAGCAGGAAGTGGACTCTGTATTGAATACTGATTCTGACAAAGTTCTACTTCTGGCTGGCCAGGCATTTGTTCAAAACAGTGTCAATTTCAGAGGTTTTGGCACCATCTGTGTGAATGCAGCAAGCACATACAAAGCCACCACTCATAATGTGAATCCACACTCATACAAGAAAGTGATAACAAGCAAAAACTCAGCAGAATGGCACAGAGCAATGTGCAAGGAAATGAACTCTCTGTGGAACAATGGGACATGGCAAGCTGTATATCTACCAGCTGGCAGAAGAGCCATTGGATCAAGGTGACCTACCAGATGGAGCCATTAACCACTTCAAGGCCTGTGTTGTGGCACAGGAATTCAGCCAACATTCAGGAGTAGACTTCAACAAAATCTTTGCACCAATGGCTTGCTGGGTGGCAGTTCATACTATTCTTGCTCTGGCTGCCATAGAGGACATGTATTTAGAATCCATTGACATTTCCTCTGCCTTTCTTCATGGAGTCATCAATGCCAAACTTTATATGAAGTTTGCCAAGGGTTTCCCCAAAGATGCCCCACCCAATGTTGAATGCAAACTGGGCAATGGACATGCTTGTGCCAAACTGGAAAAGGGGATCTACAGGTTGAAGTAGGGCACTAACCTCTGGAATAAGCACATGCATGGAGTCTTTCTCAAACTTGGGTTCACATGCATTACTCCTGACTCATGTGTATATGTATACCTCTGCAATGGTGTGCACATCATCATGCCCATGCATGTTGATGACATGACCTTGGCCTCAAAATTTCGGCCTGCAATTGTGAAAATAATCTCCAAGTTGTGCAGATACTTTACTCTCTGCCACCTAGGACCAACCACTGGCCTCCTTGGGGTCATTGTTACCTGAGACAGACCTAATTGTAAGCTTTGGATTGATCAGAAGGCCTATGCCATCAAGGTCCTCTCACACTTTGACATGCTGGACTCTAAAGCTGTCACGACACCTCTACAACCTGGCGTCACCCTCTCCAAAGCTGATTCACCAAGCATGCCCAAAGAAAAGGAAGAAATGTGTACTATTCCCTACATACAGGCAACAGGCACATTACTATATCTTGCAATGTGCATGCATCTGGATATTGCACATGCTATCAGTGTGCTGTGCAGGTTTGATGCTTGTGCTGGGCTCAAGCATTGGAAGGCTGCCAAGCATTGAATGTGTTATATTTGAGGCACTCTCAATTACCAAATTGAGTACTCTGCTTCATCCTCAACACCTTCCCCTTTCCTTGCCTTCAGCAATGCCAACCATGGTGGAAATCTAGACAATGGCCAGTCAATGACTGGCTTGATCCTCACTGTGGGAGGCAGCGCAGTTAGCTGGATGTCCAAGCTTCAAACAATTGTTGCCTTGTCAATGTAAGGGCAACTTCTGGAGGCTGTGGCTCAATCACACAGCTGGCAAAGGGAAATCCAAAGTCTATTCAGTACTGTACAGTGTCTACTGAGATAACTACTCACCTGGCAAAGGAAAATCCAAAGAGAACAAGTCTGGGGATTCCCTAGGCCAGGTGTGATGCTTCAGAGGCTTCAGAAGTGTGAGAAACAACTGTACAGTATGACAGAGAAAAAAGACACAAGTGATGTGTCAGCAATTGGTCAGCAGTTACATAAGCCAGTGGCAGTGTCAGAGGGGCCACACTTGTCTGAATTATTGACAGAGAACTGGTGCAGCCTGAGGGCTGAAACTAGGACCAATAGATAGGGAAAAGGAAGGAGAATAAAGGAAAACTATAATGGAGCAAATCTGACAAGAACTGGAGAAGGAGAAGGGGAAACAAATGAGATGTCCCCTGACAGTCAACAACCAAGGCTGAGTTTGTGGCCACAAATGAGACTGGACATGAGCTGTGCTGGTTGTGGAACTTCCTGGCAGATGTCAGGGCACTGCAATCCTTAGCTTCAATCCTCTACATCAACAATCAATCAGCCCTATCAGTCACAAAACAGCTGGAGCACATGGGGTGCCTTAAGCACCTCAACCAGCATTGGTTCTGGCTTCAACAAGCTGTTCAAGATGGAAAGATAAGGCCCATGTATATTCCATCTGAAGAGATGATTGTGGACCTGCTTACCAAGACACTTTCTTGTGAAACAGTCAATCACCTGAGGAGGAAGATGAGTATTGTCAGGGAGTTCTCACAGGAGGAACTTTGGTAACATTGTAGACACTCTGTCAGGTGAGAGTGTTGAGAGTACACATGCCAGGAGTGCACAACTAGAACCATGTGATTGTGTGTAGACATTTTTTCATTCCTAGATGCCCTCATACTTTATAGTCACCATCGCGTCCCAAAGTGGGTCATGTGACTTGTGAGTGCAAGGCCAGGGTTTCAACTCTGGCTGAGTGCGCCTGTGTGGAAAACACCTTAGACACCACGTGGGTTATTTCAACGCTGCCGGGAAGCCTCCGCCCGCACGTGCTTGACTAGCCAGGCTTTGTAGTGCAGGCCGACCAGAACTGAGCAATCAGCATGTGGTTCAATGAGGCAATGTGACCACCACGCCCGTGACAGATCAGAAAAAGAGAAGTTTCCCCGGTGCGACAGATTTGGGAGAGGGTCCAGGCCTTTGCTGACCAAGCAGGGTCTTGGCACAGGTAGGCGTGAGGATAAGAGTCAATAGTTCGAACAGGCTGCCGACATAATGTGTGGTCCATTGGATGGGTTCGGTGCGGTCTGGTAAATACTGACCACGACTGCTGGTTTGATCGGGTGTCTAGCCGAAAGGTGCGGCATGTCTGTCACTACAGTCCTCTGGGGCCAATAGGCGGCCCACTGGCTCATTCCGTCGCGGGTTCCGAATCTCAGGTTCGATCTTCCGAAAGTAGCATCTGGGCGTGGGGAAGGGTTAGTCATGAAGCCCTTACTGGTGCGTGGGAGTGGGAGGCTATGAGCTGGCCAAGCGCCTCATTGTGGGACAATACCAGCACGCACACAGTAAGCATTGCCAAGTACAGCTGGGTTTAGAAATTGGGAGGGCACGTTAATGGCAGATGGTAGTGGGACTTAGGTGTGGGAAGTAGTATGAACTCCGACAAAGTCAAATTGTAGTAAAGTGGCTATGAGGCGTAACCGGCATCAGCTGAAAAGGGATCGGGCCGGAGAACTAGTAGGAGTGTCCGTAATTACCACCCCCATTACATACTGCAGGGCTTAGAACACGAAGGTCATGTGTAAAATAGGCCTTGAAGATAAACAAAATGATTCATCATCATCATCATCATACTTTATAGTCTATTCTGTTGAGAACTGCACATTGTAGCACCATATGCACTGATTGGCAATGCACTAGTTGATAACTGCCAGGGTCACACTCAGGGTCACATGGAGTATATTAGGTAGATGAGAGCAGCAGTTACCCTCAGTCATTACTGTCACAACCTGTTCCCCAAAGCCCTGTACATTGCCAACAAACCCCCATCCCCCCGGAACCTCCCCTGACGCTTTGTCAAACTTCCCCAGCACTCCACACCTACTCCGGCTAACTCTGACGCATTCTTGGCTAACTCTGACACATTCTTGGCTAACTCCAATGGCTCCCTGGCCAACTCCAATGTCTTCCCTGCAGCTGCCAGCGCTTCCCCTGGACTTCCTGAGCCCCTGAGACCACTCCCCCACCATGCCTAACCCCATTGCATGTCATCAACTCGACACCCTGGCTCTACCAACTTACCCTGGGGTATCATGACAACCTCGGAACAGACCGCATCACAATTGATCCCATCAACATATCAACATGGCCTGTCCTCTGGTCGTAACTGACACCTGTCGACTCTGTCAAGCTCCACCAAGCCCCGCCACCACAGCCAATGTCCCCGGAGCTCTTCAGTAGTCAGTATATAAGACATAGAGTAGCTTCTCGTACTCTAGTCTTGAGATTACCTACCTACTTACCTGCCTTACCTGATGTGTTTCTGATTGTTTCTTCTCGTGTTTTGTGTTCCATGTCTCATTTTTCTTATTCTCAGTCTCCTGGTCTTATCTCGTCTCTATTCCATTATTGTTTCATTATTGTTCCATGTCTCCACCTGAATCTATTCTTGTTCTCTTCTTGTCTCTGTCTCATTTTGTCCGACTCTGTCTCATCTTGTTTGATTCTGTCTATTGTGTTCCAGTCCTCTCGACCATAATGTCCTCATGAACTCTGCAGTTATGATTACAAACCTCGGACACTCTTTACCAACCCCAGACCCTGCTACATGCTTGGCTCCAAACCCCATCAATCCCTGTTGATTCCCCATCAGAACTCCAGCTCCGCTCCTGTCATCCACATAGCCTCTGCCTCATCCACACCTGCAATACTCACACATGGACTTATGCCTGAACCCCACCAAGCCCATCCCCCATCCCCGCAACTCATCCTCTACTCCTCCGGACCTCCCCAGACTTGCTCAGATCAATCTCCACTAACTATCCTCACAAGCCCCCAATGTTTGGAACACCTCCGAGTGCCTGGTTGTCAGTGCAGGGAATCACATCCGCCTAGTAAGAACTCGCCCAGTGTACCTGAGCCCCCATGGTCAGCAGAACCTGACAATTACATGGAGACTGAGAGTGAGCACACAGTTTACTTACAAGGATTATGGACAGACTAACCTATGCATAAGGTAGAGTAACCTCTGTGTTTACTAGGTATGCAAATAGACAGTCATTACATGGAGACTGAGGAATAACCTCTGTGTTTACTAGGTGTGAACTTCTAACAGGTTATGGGCTTGTGCTGCATTGCCTTTTAGAGTACCTAACCTTGATATAGCCTTTCTTGAGCCACTGCAGCACTTGTTGCTTACTGGACTGCCTGTTCAACAGGACATACTTGCCATTGTCTGCCATGGCACTGACAACCAGAAATGCTCTGGATCCCCCAACACACCCTCTGCTGCATGCATTGCTAAATGAGGAATGTTGATAACTCTGTCAACCCAACAGTTCTCCCTGCTGGCAAGATGACCTCTCCCTGGACTGGCCATATTCTTGACAAGGATGATGGCAAGTATGCTGAGTCAGCATACACAATGAAGCTCAAACTTTCAATGGTGCAGCTGTGGGATTACATTGTTGACCCTGTACCAATGCCTCACCCTACCTTTGAACCTAGGGCCTACCACTCATGGACCTTGAATTGGCATCTCACTTGCTCATTCCTGAAGCAGGCCCTTTCCTCATCAGAGCAGAAGTTGTGTGCTGAGGAGGAGGATCCTGAGGCCCTATGGTCATACTTGAGAGACCATCATGGAGGTGGCAGTTCCAGTCAAGCAAGTTTGGCTGTTGCAGGAAACCCTTACTGTGAAGTGCAGCATGTCTGAGCCACTTACTAAGACTGTCAATGGGATATTCAATAAGATTGACTGCATGTTTGATGCAGGAGAGGTGATGAAGGATCTGCTGAAGTCCATAGCCATGCTCTCTGCACTGTCTAATAAGTCATTTGTGCATATCTGTTCTATAATCTCCTGGGATCTGGGACAGGCTGATGATACTGTGAAGTACAGACTGACTGAAATTAGACTCTTCTTGGAAGGCAAACAGATGCTTCTCAAGGCAGATAAAGCCACTGTGCCTGCTGATTCCATGCTGGCTGCTATCTCAGCCAAGCCTTCTCATGGGAAGGACATTTCCTGCACCACATGCAAGGCTTGTGGGTGCCCTGCTCACATTTATGCTGGTCACACTGCACCATGGTGCATTCTGGAGGGTGGTGGGATGGCTGGGAAGTCAGTTGAGGAATTGAGGAGGGCCTGGCTGGCTTTCTATGACAACAAGGAAAAAGAATGGGAGAAGAAGAGCAGCACAGCTTTGAGAGTCACATTCACTCCAGCTGGGGGTAGTGCATTTACACTGGAAGGTGACCCTGCAACCATAGTGGCATACCTTGCCATGCAGATGTCAAGGCTTCTGTCGGCCAGGTGAGAGTTTGCTGGCCTTAGCTCTGATGCCCTGCCAGTTGCAGGACTTCTTGCAGATGTGGAGGGCATGGAGTTTGATGTGTGGGTTGTCCTTGAGGAGGAGCCTGACCATGACCAAGGATGCAAAGCTGCCACAACATCCAAGGAAAATCATGAAACAGTCCTGTCATGCCAGGATGAGATCTCAGAACCGTTCTACTTGGACTCAGGTGCTACAGTACATATTTCCCCTAATTGAGGTGACTTTATTAGAATTGACCCAATCCCTGAGAAACAGATACATGGAGTGGGTGGTACTGCCATTGAAGCAATTGGGGAAGGCACCATTCACATGTACATTGCAGAAGGGGAGTATATTGACCTAGAAAAGGCCCTCTACATACCAAAATCCACAGTTCAAATTCTATCAATCAGCAGAATAATGCGTGACTATGGGCTGCTGGCAACTTTTGATGATACCAGCATTTCTTTAGCAAAGAAACTTAGTGGACAACCAATGGCAACTGGAACCCTCATACCCAAGTGCGGCCTCTATACACTTGACACCATCACTCATCATGCACTTACCATCCACAACTCGCCCGACATGCAATCCTGGCACCTCCGCTTGGGACATGCTAACTACCAGTCAATCCTTCAGATGGCCCATGCAGGCATGATTGAAGGTATGCCCCATATGTTCCCTTCCAAACCTCCCAAGTGTGACCAATGTATCCTCGGAAAGCAGACCAGGACACCAGTACCAAAGGAACATGAGGAAGGGGAAGGGCATAGGGCAAAGATGAGACTGGAGAAGATCTGGGTAGATCTGACAGGTCCAGCAGCAGTTTCATCGTGAACGGGAAATAACTACATTATGAATATTGTTGATGATTAGACAAAAAAACCGTGGTCAAAACCTGATACAGTTGGTTGGGTTTACAGACTCTGACTGGGCCAATTGCCTCGACATGAGGAGAAGTGTGGGTGGATATGCATGGACATTGGGATCTGGGGTGGTCTCTTGGGCAACACAAAAGCAACAGACAGTGGCTGCCTTGTCGTGCGAGGCAGAGTATATGGCAGCCTTTGAGGCCACCCAGGAATGTATATGGCTTCGCTCACTGCTTGGGGCTCTCAGATACGCGTCAGAGAACGCCACAACACTGCTCTGTGATAATAATTCGGCAATAAACCTGTCGGAGGACCCTATGCTTCACCAACGTGTGAAACATGTTGACATCAAGTACCATATTCTACGAGAACGTGTTGCATCAAAGGAAATAGTTATTCAGTACGTCAATACCAAAGACAACGTTGCAGATATCTTTACAAAAGCATTGGCCGCCCCGCAATTCACCAGACTTTGCGCTATTTTGGGGATCCACGCGAGGAGGAGTCGACCAATCAATGCCCATGGTGAGGAGGAGTGTTGAGAACCGCGCATTGTAGCACCGTACGCACTGATTGGCAACGCACCAGTTGATAACTGCCAGGGTCGCACTCAGGGTCGCATGGAGTATATTAGGTGGACGAGAACGGCAGTTACCCTCAGTCATTACACGGAGACTGAGGGTGAGCACGCAGTTTACTTACAAGGATTATGGACAGACTAACTTACGCATACGGTAGAGTAACCTCTGTGTTTACTAGGTATGCGAATAGACAGTCATTACACGGAGACTGAGGAGTAACCTCTGTGTTTACTAGGTGTGAACTTCTAACATATTCATCTATTAAATACGAGGACATCAGGTGTGTATCTCCTGTACTTTATAGTCTATTCGTCTATTAAATACGAGGACATCAGTCTACGTGAATTCTACCAGACAATCACTTCTGTTTTCTGTCTTAGTCTGTTTCCCTGCAAGAAACCTGCTGCAACAAAATCCAAATGAAATGAAATGATTTACACCTCTACACATCCCGAGGACCCGAGCCGCGCGTGGGAGCGATCTGAGTTCTCTACCTACTACTAGACCAATCCGTGTCATTTTCCAAAATTACAATTACATCACAGAGTTAGTGTTACTCCACCTTGATGGGCTGACATATCATGTAAGGCAGGAATCATGAGACCCATCATCATCATCAAGATCCACGCACAGACTGACTAGACTGACTGTTCTGCCCATTCCATATGCGTTATCGTCTTCCCTTCCTCGTTCATTCAACCATTGCACATGAGGCACAACCTTAACTTTCGTAAATGCCGTAAGTTGTGTTATCCGTGCCCAATCTCCCTCATGATAGGCGTGGATAACATATTTCCATAAACAGATCCATCAATTGATACCCGAGCGCTATTCCTACGATCAGAAAGCTGTGTCGTATGAAATGATGCATGCACGCACGCACGTATGTATGTATGTATGTATGTATGTATGTAATATATGTAGTACCCACACTGGCAGTTCGCACTGAGTGAACCGGCTAATACGACTCTCCGGGGCTTACACAGGTCCTACCTCGAACAACGTACGTACGTACGTACGCATGAGGGATTTATGCACAGCTTCATTGACATATGTAGAAGAACCCCCGCTAAACTTTAGAATGTACGTGATATACATAAATACATAAGGCAATGAGGTCTGGTGCTGTGCGTGGGTTAACCCTGACAAGTAGGGGCGAAGAGCGGAATTTCCGAGAATATAGTGAATACTGTACACATGCACACATAGTCTTCTCGCAAGCACACATACGGAACGTGACGCGACTGCAACTGCGCCTCCTGCGTATGTAGCGCGGGCTGATGGGTGATCCGCCGATCCGCATGTAATTAAAGTATGGTAGAATATGTATGCTGCACATACTTTATGCATCGTCGCGGCATGTGAATAGGGCTGGGCTGATTCAATGATGGGCCGTATGCACGTTCATGCTTATCATGGGCATCTGAAAGTCCGCAAAGTGAGGCACGGAACGAATGCGGAACGCATTTCCTGGATGAACAGTCGCGGTCACATGTTCTGTGTCTCCTGAACTCATACCATCAACTACGCGTAGTTACAGCGTACATTCTTGCGACACGTATATCATTCCCCACCTTCTCTCAACTTCTCTCAACTATGTGTAGTTACAAGCAAAGCATACGTTCTTGAGATACGTACTTCACTCCTTATCTTCTTTCTAGCATACGCTCTCGTGACACTCATTCCCACTACACGTATGTCTCCCATGGCTGCCTCTGGCTCCCACCCCGAATCTAACTCTGGTCCTCCACCTGCATTGTCTTTGACCTCGCATCACCCACGTACACGCTCTCAGCCTCCATCTCCACTGGGCCACCCACCAAAGACCCCTTCTTCTCTGAGTGTGGCCATGGCTGACATCCCCAAACTGGACAACACGGAGGGCTTGGCTGGAGAGGTATCTGATTCAGCAACGGAGTATCTCAAGGTAGACTATGAGGATCCCCAATTTGAGGGTCCAGGCAAACACCATTTTGAGGGTCACATCATACCTGCCCCACTCCCTTCCAATAACATGATGCAATCTGATGAGGCCTCAGCAGATATGGCCTGAGCTATGCCTGCACCTCCATTCTCTGTGGGTCAAGCCAACTCCATGCCTCCATGGAGTCCATCTGGACTTCTGGCTCCAACACAGTCGGTCCCCACCATCATCTTCTCCCCAGCTTGTATTTCTCCATGTGCTACACCCCCACCAAGAGTATCTTCACCTCCACCCACAGCCACAGATCCTCCATCACCAGCTTCCTGCCCATTGTCTCCCAGGAACGCTGCAAAGCAATGGGCCTCCAAACATCTGGCTGTTTCTTCAACCCCACAACTTTCTGTGGACTCTGCAGATACCTTCCTGCATTTCCTTGCCATGCCTTCTGCCCCTTTGCATCCTGGCAGTCTCCCTGCCTTAGCATATGTTCCTGCTACTTTCAATACTCTTACTATCTTGTGGGCAGCACTTGCAGACCTCCTTCAGAGGTACAGCGCAGATATCTCCTAGGCCACTCCAGCAGCTGTGCAGCACCAGCTTTTGACCTCTGGTCCTGCTCCAAGTTCTTCCTTGCAGTTTTTGGGTTTTCAGCCAGTGTTACCTTTTGTGTATCCTCTGCTGCAGCTTTACATCTGCCTGACCTGTTTGCAGACCACTCCAGCATACCTCTCAAGCCTACCTTACAACCTTTGTTAGCTGTACAGCCTTTATCTGCCTTACAACATTTACCTGTACTTTCTTCATCCATGCTTTGTGATCCCTCTTTACATTCCTGCCTTCAGCTACTGTACAGTGTCTACTGAGATAACTACTCACCTGGCAAAGGGAAATCGAAACAGAACAAGTCTGGGGATTCCTTAGGCCAGGTGTGACACTTCAGAGGCTTCAGAAGTGTAAGAAACAACTGTACAGTATGACAGAGAAAAAAGACAAAGTGATGTGTCAGCAATTGGTCAGCAGTTACATAAGCTGGTGGCAGTGTCAAAGGGGCCACACTTGTCTGAATTATTGACAGAGAACCAGTGCAGCCTGAGGGCTGAAACTAGGACCAATAGATAGGAAAAAGGAAGGAGAATGAAGGAAAACTATAGCAGAGCAAATCTGACAAGAATTGGAGAAGGAGAAGGGGAAACAAGTGGGACATCCCCTGACATCACTCCCCCTCTAGGATGTGGCATCTTGATGCACTGGATAGAAGAAGTCATGAATTGCCTGGTCAGCTGGTGAAATAGGGTAGATGCCTTGAATAGCTTTTGGGGCATTGGGATGCCTATGGTAGAAGTCCCAGACTAAGCCTGATGCATGAACATTAGCCAAGTCAGTTCCCAAGAAATGTCCGTGATGCCATATCCCTTCCATTTCACCTTGAACTGCAACTTCCTTCAGAATACCTTGCTGTCCAAGATTTTCTCCACCTCATACTCCTCATCATTGACCAGGACTGGTGGTGGGGGTGGCTTAGGGCAACAGCCTGGGATTGGATCCTCTGGAGCTGGAAATAACTTGACCACATTAAAGACTGGGTGCAGTTGGCAGAGGCCTGCTGGGAGTTTAAGTCAGTAGGCCAAAGGCCCTACCTTCTTCTCCACTGTAAAGGGGCTAAGATGACAATGTGACAGTTTCTGAGATGGCCTTGTTGTCTTAATGTCTGAGCTATCCAAGTACACATGGTTCCTGGGCTTGTAAACTGGAGCAGGTGTCCATCTGCAATCATAGTACTGTGCCATGTCTTCCTTGGCCATCACCAATGCAGCTTTTGCTTCCTCCTGTGCCCTCCTCATCTGATTCACAAACTCATTGACAGAGTCATTCTCTGAGGGGTGTGCCCAAGGTTCAAATCCCATATAAGGGTGCCTGCCAGTGTCCAGGAAGAATGGAGCCATCTGTGTGGAAGAGTGAACATGGTTATTGTATTGGAATTCTGCATCCAGCAGCAGCTCATCCCAGTCATCCTGCCTCTCATTACAAAACAGGCAGAGATACTGTTCCAGTTCCTGTTTAACACCTTCTGTCTGCCTGTCTGACTGAGGGTGATAGGCTGGGGTGGTATGGAGCTTCACACCTAGCAGGCAATACAGTTCTTGAGTGAATTCTGCCACAAACTGGGGGCCCCAGTCTGAGACATACCCATCCAACAGACCATGGAGTTTCCAGACATTCTTCTGGTACAGGCTGGCCACTCCCAAGGCAGAGCATGTGGTGTGGATCGGTATGAAGTGAGCCCATTTGCCATAGAGGTCCACCACTACCATCACAGCATCATATCCATGAGCATCTGGGAGTTCCACAATGAAATCCACTGATGCAACACTCTAGCAAGCAGCTGGAATAGGGAGTGGGTGGAGCTGGCCCATTGGTGCTTGGCAGTGAGGTTTGGTGCAGAGACAGAGGTTGCAGGTGCTTGTGTAGGTGCCTACATATTGGGAGATCTGTGGCCACCAATAGTTCTGGGATACTAGCTCCACCATCATCCACCTTCCAGGATGTCTAGCCACCTGAGAGTCATGATGTTGTTCTACAATGCACAGGTGAAGTTCTGGAATGTTAGGCACATAAATGTGTCCTCTGAAAGTCAGCAGCCCATCCTGAAGACCCCACTTATCAACATGCACTGACTTGACTCCACTTGCCATCAAGCTTGTAGGGCCTGTGCAGCCTGGGCAACTGCATCCTCTTGTGCACCCTCCTGGTTCCCTTGTCTAATGTCCCTAAGGTGTTTGCCTCATCTCTTTGAGCCACAATCCCTTCTAGTGCATGGATGGCAAAGAGCTCTGGCTTGAGGAGGACAATGTTGTCATTATCTCCTACTCCAGTGCTATGATCAGCCTGCCTGGACAGTGTGTCTGGTTTGCCCATGCTGCATCCTGGTCTGTGGTACAATGAGAAGTCAAAGTTGGCCAGATACAGAGACCACCAAGCTTGATGTTGATTGAGTTTCTTAGTGGAACAGAAGTACTCCAGGTTCTTGCGGTCTGTCCAGACTTCAAACTTATGCTGTGCACCCTTAAGGAAATGCTGCCATTCTTCAAAGGACCAAATAATTGCCAGCATCTCCTTGTCATGGATCTCATAGTTCCATTTCACTGCATTAAGGCTTTTGGAGTAGAAAGCTACTGGATGCCATTTGCCATCCTCTTTTGACTGCTGGGAGAGGACTGCTCCTGTAGCAAAGTCTGAGCTATCTGCTTCGACTCAGAATGGAGAGTCATCATTGGGGAGCAGGAGGACTGGCTTTGAGGTCACAGATTGCTTGAGGGTGTCAAAGGCAGCTTGCTGTGGGGGCTCCCACCACCATGCAGTATCTTTAACTGTGAGGTCAAAGAGGGGTCATGCATAGTGGGAGAAATCCTGTATGAACCTCCAATAGAAATTGACAAACCCAAGAAAAGCCTGAACTTCCTTCTTGTTCCTTGGCTCAGGCCACTCTGCTACCCCTGCCACTTTAATGGGGTCCATCTTGGCTGTTCCATGCAAAATGATCAAACCCAGGTGCTCCACTTGAGTCTGTTCAAATTTGCACTTCTTAGGCTTTAAATAGAGCTGGTGTTGGTGGAGGCATTCCAAGACAATGCATGTGACCCAGAAATGCTCCTCCAGAGTTTTTGTGTAGATGAGGATATCATCAAGATACATGCAGACAACACCTTCCACAATCAGATCATGGAAAATATCATTCATCATAGTCTGGAAGGTGGCTGGGCTATTGGTGAGACCAAAGAACATTACCAGAGGTTCAAAGAGTCCACAATTAGTTTGGAATGCTGCCTTCCACTCATCCCTTTCTTTAATGCATACATTGTTGTAGCCCCAGTGGACATCCAACTTTGTGAAGTAGCATGCACCTTGAAGGTTGTTGACAAGTTCAAGATGAGTGGCAAAGGATACTGGTTCTTCACTATTACTGCATTCAGAACACAATAATCCTGAACCAGATGAAGAGACCCATCCTTCTTAATAAAGAAGACTGGGGAGGCCATTGGAGACTTGGAGGGTCATATTCATCCTGAGCTAAGATTCTCTTGTAGGAAAGCATCCAGCTCATCCTGTTCATGGGGCACAAGTGGATAGACCTTGCAGCTGGAGGGCTTTGCATCTGGTATTAGCTCAATTGCATGATCCCACTGCTTGTGCTCCAGAAGTGAATCGAAGGAGGCCTTGGAGAATACATCCTCAAAGTCATGGAGGTGATTAGAAACAGTGCTATGGAAAGGCTTGGGCTGTGAGTTTGCCACAAATGCCTCAGCCAGATGCTGAGAAGTCATCTGACTGGCCTGAATCTCTGCCACTATATGAGGGGGGCAGAGGGTTGTAGCATAGATCCAATTACCCACTTCTATGGTGTCATCTGGGGACTCTGCATCTGGAATATGGGTCCATTCTCCTTCAGCTTCCTCTTCCTCTGGAGATTCACACCCAACACCCCAGACATCCTCATAGAGGGCCTCTCTATGAGGGAATGCCAGAGGGGGGGGACTTAGGAGGTCAAGATCAGCATAAGGGAGATGCCCAGCACAACAGGCACATACAGCAGCATGCTCATGAACCTTGGCTCTCTGCTCTTTATGGGCTTCTTTTGTGCAGGTAATGCAGCAATGTGGGCAATGACCCATCTTCACCTCACCCTTAGTCCAGTCAATCTCTGGGTTGTGTTCACATAGCCAGGTGAACCCCAAGATTATGTCTTGCTTTCCCAAACTAGTGATGGCAAAAGCAGCTTGCTCTGAGTAGTCTTGGTAGCAGAGGACCAGGTCCACCACAGAGCAAATAGAGCCAGCTTCTGTCACGACCCGTTCCCCGAAACCCCACACATCGTCCATCAACCCCCCCGAACCCCCAAAGGGACCCCCAACGCTCCGCCGAACTTCCGCCCATGCCCCGCGCCTACTTCGGCTAACTCTGACGCCTCCCTGGCTAACTCCGACGGCCCCCTGGCCAACTTCGGTGCCTGCCCCGCAGCCACTGACACTTACCCTGGGCTTCCTGAGCCCCAAGAACCACCCCCGCTGTTCCCGATCTTCGCCACCCATCATTAACTCAACACCCTGCTTCCTCCGACCTATTCCGGAGTATCACGACAACCCCAGGACAACCTGCGTTCTCCAATGATCCCATCAACGTATCAGCGCGGCACGATCTTCGATCACAACCGACACCCGCCCACTCCGTCAAGCCCCGCCAAGCCCCGCCGCCACAGCCGACGTACCCCGAAGTCCTCTGGTAGTCAGTATATAAGTCATCGAGTAGCTCTTCGTACTCTAGTCTTGATATTGCTTAACGTTACCTATGGTCTGATTGTTTCCTTTTCGTATTTCGTGTTTTGTGTTTCATGTCTCGTTCTCCTTACTCTCAGTCTCCCGGTCTTATCTCAGTCTCCCGGTCTTACTCTCAGTCTCCCGGTCTTATCTCAGTTTCCCGGTCTTGTCTTGTCTCCATTTCGTTATCGTTCTCGTTATCGTTTCGTATCTCCACTCGAATCTACTCCTGTTCCATATTGTCTCGTCCGACGCTGTCTCGGTGACTCCGTCAGACCACTGTGCCAAGTCTTCATCAACCCTAACGACCTCACAAACTCCGGGATTACGATTACGAACCCCGATACTCCTTTACCAGGTCTGAACCTCACTCTTCGCTCGGTCCCGGACTCCATCAGCTCCAAATGATCTCCCATCAAACCCCGGCTCTGTCCCCATTGATCACACAGCCACCTACTCCCTTGCTTCCACAAATCTCCCGTACGGCCTTCTGCCTGAACCCCGCCAAGACCGTCTCATTTCCCCACAATCTGACTTCTCCGGACCTTCCCGGATCTGTCTGGATCACATCTCCCCAACTAACCGCGCAACCCACCAGGACCCGGAACGTCTTCGAGTGTTCAGTTACCAATGCAGGGGAATCACGCCCGCCTAGTAAGGACTCGCCCAGTGCAGCTGAGCCCCCGGGGTCAGCGGAACCTGACAGCTTCATTGAGCATGCCATCAACATTGCATACAGGGATAGGATGGAAAAGGGAGCAAGTGGTCAGGTGGTGTTGTTGCACATAGTTAGAGTCAAGGAAGAGGCCTGTTGTGCCACTGTCAAGGAGGGCAACCACACTTTGGATCTGCTGGGTGTCTGTTGTCTCAATTTCCACCTGTAGCTTCAGGAAGTTGGTAGAAGGGGTGGAAGCAACAGCATAACAATGGGGGAGTGGCATTCCCATGCAGGGATCCAAAGGTGTGGGCTAGGGGGTGTGTTTCCAGCTGAGACTTTAGCTGGAGAAGGAGTTTGTATGTCTGAGGAGGGGCTTATTGTTTCAGGCATAGTATCAATAATAGCAACAGATATATTTGATTCTATGGACATGGGGGTGAAACAATTAGTACTGGGCAATGGGGGCATACTGGTCATCCATTGCCCTTTTAAAAATCCTCAGACTTTGTAGGAACCTCCTCCAATACATTGGCCACTTCCTCAGAGTGGACAGCTATAGGTGCATCCAAAGAGGGAGTTCCTGTGGCATCCTAGGCTGCAATGAGTTGGACAAGCAGCTCTTATTGCTCTGATGCTGACAAGTAGCAGACTTCTAGCCCTTGAGAACAGTAACAGGCAAAATGACCTGCCTTCCCACAGCATTAACACAGCAAAGGGGTAGAGGACCACTGTCAGAAAGCATCAACATCCATTGGGACTCCTTGGAGTAGGAAGTGCAGGGGAGCAGCATGAGGCATGAAGGAAGGAGCTGCACCTAGTTGTGGGGATGCTAATGCAGGTGCAGAAGAGGGAGCTCAGAGGGTGAACCCTCCATGAGAGAAAGGGAAGGTCAAGGGTTGCATCCACTGCAATTCATGTTGCAGTTTCATGAGCTGCCACTGCTCACATGCCACCTTGTACCAGGTATCAACATGCTCATCATCTGGGTGCCCCTCTGCCATGCTGTCAATACAATCCCTGAGAGAGGGGTGGAGTCCATCACAGAAGGTTAGGCAGAGTTGTAGACCATCTAGATATCCAGCCTGTTCAACTAAGGCATGAAAAGAGTCAATGTACTCATCAAGTGACTGCTACCCTTGACTATCCTGAGTTTGGTCTCAAAGGGAAAGAGCTGTGGTTTTGGCAGGGTCAAGGGGGAAGAACTCCACTTGGAACTCCTTCTCAAACTCCATTCAGCCAGAGAAACTCTCAACTCCTCCTGGGCATAAAAAGATATGAAGTGCATAGGTTGAGGCTCAACTAGCCTTTATGTAGGAGAGAACCCAGGCAATTTTCAAGGCATCTGAGGTAAAGGCTTCACTGCTCAGCTGGATATAGGTGATACAGGACTGGAGGAAACATTCTCCAACCTTATGATCTCCATCATATACATCAGAGAGTGCAGGATGAGGGGGTTTGGAACAAGGAGCTGAGAGGCCTAAGCCTGATGCAGACACAAACTGTTCTGCAGCAGCTGGAGCCAAAAAGCCTGAGCAAGGTGTGGACACAAACCACTCTGCATCTGCCAGGGGCATCAGAGGTGTGGTAGGAGCAAGGGGGAGACATTTCAGAAGGGCTTGGAGAGAAAGGGACACTGCTTTAGTAGTTTGATGGAGTCCAGTGAGTTCAGCCATGTGGAAAGTAAGGGAGGCTTGGATAAGTTGAACTCATGTCTCCAGGGACAGCAAACGACTCCAGGCATTGTCCTGGGGGCTTGAAGTGTCAGGGGGAGGTGCTGGAGGGGTTGGCTGGGTCATAGGAAGGGCACAGGGGCACTAAGACACTGGTGGGGGAGAGACCTTTTGAGGAACCAAGTAGAAGCTCAAGTAATGGAAAAGGGGGTTCCCATATAGAATATAGAGACTTGTTCTGCTATAAGGGCAACCTCTGGAGGCTGTGACTCAATCACACAGCTGGCAAAGGGAAATGCAAAGTCTATTCAGTACTGTACAGTGTCTACTGAGATAACTACTCACCTGGCAAAGGGAAATCCAAAGAGAACAAGTCTGGGGATTCCCTAGGCCAGGTGTAACACTTCAGAGGCTTCAGAAGCATGAGAAACAACTGTACAGTATGACAGAGAAAAAAGACAAAGTGATGTGTCAGCAATTGGTCAGCAGTTACATAAGCTGGTGGCAGTGTCAAAGGGGCCACACTTGTCTGAATTATTGACAGAGAACTGGTGCAGCCTGAGGGCTGAAACTAGAACCAATAGATAGAGAAAAGGAAGGATAATAAAGGAAAACTATAGCAGAGCAAATCTGACAAGAACTAGAGAAGGAGAAGGGGAAACAAGTGGGATGTCCCCTAACACCAATCAGAGTTTTTGACTCCTTGGTACCAATGCTTCTTTCCCCTGATGCATTGCTGTCAGGCACATCATATCTTGGTCCCCTCCTTCCTGCCACTTTGAACCCAGCACCCAGCCCTCATCCTACTTGTCTGTTATATGGCATCCCCCCATGACTGGGTTCCTATCCTCTCACCCCCTTCTGGCAGCCCCACCTCAGGCAGTGGTGGAATTGGATCCAAATGTTATGCCCATTCCAGTCTGATGCAGCATGTTTTCAATGCTGGCTGGACTGTCTATGTGCTGATACAATGTTATCACACCATTGGGAACATAATTAAACACCAGAAGTCAAAACAAACATTTATTAAGGCTGAAAACTGTAGGCTTCCTAGTAAAACAAGTTCCAGCAACATTATCCCTTTAAAATACACCAGAAGAAATACAGAACAAGATAGGACAAGGACTATACTAGACTATACACTCAATAATAGTCCAATCACTGTAATGGAGAGGAAGCATGGGACTGGCAAAAGCACCTGAGTGGCATCAATTCTAGCAAGATCTAGATCTGATATAAGAATAACCAGATTGGAATGTTGACTGAAAGGAGGTAAAGGGGGGAATTGAAGAATATGAAGTGAATGGAATGAAGAGAAGGGAAAGGAAGATGAAGGGAAGAACCTGAATGGGAAAGAACCTGAATGGGGAAGAATATGAAATGAAAAAAGAAGATGAATGGAATGAATGGGAGGG
>JACKQL020000227.1:0-38870 GCA_018296165.2 Termitomyces sp. T153 | reverse complement strand
CTGTAAGGATGCTGGGGCATCCTCACAACAAAACAAGAAGTAAAGTTGAGATAAGTGGGGTCACATGACACATACCAGACCAATTTGGAAACTCACCCTTGTTGTTCTCTCAACTAATTTACAAACAACAAAGAAACCGTTGTCTTGTCTGTTGGTTTGAGTGAGGCTGATAAACCGTCAGCCTTTCACTTTTTTTTTGACACCAATAACGGTCCGAAATTAAATTTTCACCCTGACATGCCAAAATCAACCTTCGATGCCCACCTCTCTCCTTACCCGTCAGGAGGTGCAAAGAAGAGCCATGCTAACTGCCATGGTTCCCTTGGTAGTCATGAATACAGCTCACACGAGCTGCATGCCGTCTGAAACCACAGACAAAAATTTTCAAACCCCTCCACGTTCACCTCTCACCGAGCTCTCAAGCTCAGAAAAGGATTCTTCAGACTCAGACGAGTCCTCGGAGTACCCCAACCACTCATACCAACTCCTGTGCTCATTGCCATCAGCGCCGCACACAACCCATCAACACTGCCACAATAGCCAAACACTGCTGTCAGACTCACTGATGCCACTTGCCGACAATCATCCACTCACGGAAGTAAAAGTCTCCAAACTCAAGGACTGTCCAATGCTCACGCCGGGCCGGCTTGACATCGAGAAATTCCAGGAATGGTCCAACGCATGCCACCGGTACCTGAAACACTCAGAGAAGAAGCCCGAGGAGATCATGAGGTTCATTGCCGACGGGATGCTGGAGCTGCACTTTGTGAAATGGTATTACGCCAACCAGACACGTATTGATGCCCTCTCGCTAGACAAATATCTGACTGAGTTTGCAAAATATGCATTACCACGCAAATGGGAGCACAGCATCCGCAACACGCTCCTGTCATCTAAGCAGGGGAACAAGCCTTTTGCAGATTGGCAAATAGAACTTGAGAACCTCAACACGCTCCTCGCAAACACCAAATCGATGTGCTGTCTATCAGATGCATCTGTCCAGGCACAACTCGAGGCGAACATGAACCCGGACCTGCATGCCAAGCTCGACAACACCAACCTTATAGCCACCACCTTCCCAGACTGGATTTGCAAAGTCACAGAGCTTGATGAGGATCTGCACAAGGAAAATGCACGCACCCAATGCCTCATTGATGCCAACAATGCTGCCCGTGCAGCAGAACGACAGAAGCACAAGCCACTCATGGAATGCCTCTCAGATCCCCCCACACGCACCCCATCCCCAAGTTTGATGGGATCAAGTGCGAATGCAAACATTTTGCGACTCCCACAGCTCACAGAAGATGAAAAAAGGATCCTCAAGGAGCACGAGGGCTGTACTCGATGCCAGGTGTTTTACTGCAGCCATGCTGAGGACCTGAACAAATGCCCAATGAAGATCAACAACACTTGGCTGGACCCCAAGAATTACAAGACACTCACTCTCGAGATGGCACTTGCTGCCAAAAACAAAACAGTCGCAGGATACACGTATGTGGAGGAAATCCGTGACGACAACACGGACAGCAACTCATATGTCCCTCCTTCTGACCCCCCTCTTACTGGCCAACACATGAAGGCCACGGTCAAACTCTCCAGCCCATCCATCCTCCTTTCCTATTTCTGTCAAGGCCTTGCTTGATAATGGATGTCCTTCTACAGTGATTTCTGATGCGCTGGTCACCTGCCTGGGGCTCTGTCGTTTTCCTCTGCCCAAGGAGGAGGACAACTTGACATCCCTATCAGAATCACCACTACACTGTAAGGAGTATGTTAAGCTGGAGCTGTTGGCAGGGAAGGGAGTGTGGTCATCAGGAGTCAGTAGGGCAAAAATAAATGTTGGCTTACCTGTACCTCTACTCCTGGGAATCCCATTTCTGTCCAGCAAGCAAATCGTGCTTGATGTACATGCCTGAACCACAATTGACAAGAGAACAGGATTCGACATCATGGCTCCACCACCACCAAGGTCAGAGCCAATACAGAACACAAAACTGCCAAAGAAGAAGAGAAAATCATATGAAGGCAAGGCCTCTAACCCCAGCCCAGAGAACACTACAGAGCAGGGGTCCACACCCGAATTAGAGGGAAGGGAAGCACCTGACCCCAAGACTATACTCATGATGGTGCTGGAGCACATCGAAGGTCTGGCTTTTCAAGAAAAGCTTCAGAAGAAAGATGTGGAACTGAAAGAGCAATATGCAGACCGATTTCCAGCCAGGTTGCCAGACATACAGGCTGTGCCCAACAATATACACCACCAAATTTGGCTCAAAGACCCTCACAAGGTGGTCAATGCACGGGGCTATGCAGCACCCAAGAAATACCACGAAGCCTGGAAGAAACTGTTGGATGAGCACCTCGCTGCCAGCAGATTATGACCCTCTTCTTCCAAATTTGCATCACCATCTTTCTGCATCCCGAAATATCACAATGGAGTCCTGGATCCAACAATACTCCCACGATGGGTGAATGACTATTGAGAACTGAACAAAAACACCATCTGGGACAATTATCCCCTGCCACTGGTAGAGGACATCCTTGCTGCCTGTGGAAAGGGTAAGATTTTTGGAAAACTGGACATGACAAACTCATTCTTTCAAACACGAGTCCATCCCGACGATATATATCTCACAGCAGTCTGCACACCCTGGGGACTGTATGAATGGACAGTCATGCCCATGGGTGGGTGCAACGCGCCATCGACGCACCAAAGGTGGGCCACAGATGCATTGCGGGAGCTGATAGGGAAGATATGCTACGTATACATGGATGATGTAGTCATATGGTCAGAGTCTGTGGAGGAACACGAAGAGAACGTCAGAAGAGTACTCAAAGCCCTGTGAAAAGCTGGTCTATACTGCAACTTGGATAAATCTGTTCTTTTTGCCACGGAGATTGCCTTCCTTGGGCATACAATATTTGCAGAGGGCATCACAGCCGATCCATGCAAGATAGACAAAATCCAGTGGTGGCCGAGGCCAAAGACTGCTACAAATGTACGCGGTTTTCTGGGCCTCATGAGATACTTGGCAGCTTTCCTACCTGCACTGGCAGAACACACAAGCATTCTCACACCATTGACCACAAAAGAGTGCGACTGATTGTTCCCTGAGTGGACAGACAAGCACCAGAGGGCTTTTGATGAGATTAAACGAATAGTTACCAGTGCCAAATGCCTCACCATCATTGACTATGAGGATTCCACCAAGAAGATCTTCGTGACCACTGACGCTAGTGATTGGAGAACAGGAGCAGTCCTCAGCTTTGGAGATACCTGGGAATCTGTGAGACCAGTGGCATATGACTCATACCAACTAAACTCAGCAGAGAAAAATTACCCAGTCCATGAGCGAGAACTCCTGGCGATTGTGAAAGCTCTGAAAAGGTGGAGGTCCAGTCTCCTAGGCATACACTTCAAAGTCTACACTGACCATCAGATGCTGGAGTATTTCCAGTCACAGAAGAAAATGTCTCGATGGCAGGCAAGGTGGTCGATGTTCTTGGCCGATTTCGACTATGAGATTGTGTACATATGAGGGGAGGACAACACCGTGGCTGATGCGCTGTTGCATATGCCAGAGGGGAGCCCCAATGCAGTGTTCACAGCATGTACACTTGCGTACACCCACTTACTGCCAAAGATCAAGATCGCAGGAGGTGCACTACGTATTACAACAGATGAAAAGTTCTTGAAGGAGATTGTCACCGGATACAAAGGAGATACCTTCGCCAAGCAGGTGCTCAGGGACATCGAGATGGGAAGCATAGAGGGGGCATGTGAAAAGAATGGCCTCATATATGTGGGATGATGGCTCCTAATCCCAAACAACACCCACATCTGGAAGACGTTATACCATCTGGCCCATGACAACCTGGGTCATTTCGGATTCGAAAAGAGTTACCATGCACTGCGGAACTCATATTACTGGCCGAACATGAGGCGTGATTTGGAGCAGGCATACATACCATTGTGCATTCCCTGCCAGAGGAACAAGGATCGAACGTTGAAGCCAGTGGGTCCGCTACACCCCCTCCCAGTCCCAGACAAGAGATTTGCAGTCGTAGGGATAGACTTCATGGGGCCCCTGCCCAAGGAAGATGGCATGGACACAGTCATGTCCATGACAGACTTGATGGGAGTGGACATAAGGCTGGCCCCAACACACTCGTTGTTTTTGGCTGCGCAGGTCGCCACAGTCCTATTTGACAAATGGTATTGCAAGAACGGGCTGATGGACGAGATCATATCTGACAGAGATCATCTTTTCATTGCAGAAGTATGGAAGGAACTACACAAACTCACCGGCATAAAGCTGAAAATGTCCACATCCTACCACCCTGAGACTGATGGAGGGAGCGAGAGGACAAACAAGACGGTGGTACAGGCAATCAGGTATCATGTCAACAGAAACCAGAAGGGATGGAAAAGAACCCTTCCCCGCATCCGTTTCGCGATCATGAACACTGTGAGCGCCTTGATGGGGTTTTCCCCATTCCAACTGAAGACTGTCAGGGTCCGCTGACCTCGGGGGCGCAGCTGCACTGGGCGAGTCCTTACTAGGCGGGCGTGATTCCCCTGCATTGGTGACCGGACACTCAAAGACAATCTGGGTCCTGGTGGTTTGCACGGGTAATTGGGGAGATGTGATCCAGACGGATCCGGGAAGGTCCGGAGAAGTCGGATTGTGGGGAAATGAGACGGTCTTGGCGGGGTTCAGGCAGAAGGCCGTACGGGAGATTTGCGGAAGCAAGGGAGTAGGTGGCTGTGTGATCAATGGGGGCGGAGCCGGGGTTTGATGGGAGATCATTTGGAGTTGATGGAGTCCGGGACCGAGCGAAGAGTGAGGTTCGGACCTGGTAAGGGGTGTCGGGGTTCGTAATTATAATCGTGGAGTTCGTGAGGTCGTTAGGGTTGATGAAGAATTGGGCACAAGGGTCAGACGATGTCACTGAGACGGCGTTGGACGAGACATTATGGAACAAGAGTAGATTCGAGTGGAGGTACGAAACGATAACGAGAACGATAACGAAAAGGGGACGAGACAAGACCGGGAGACTGAGATAAGACCGGGAGACTGAGATAAGATCGGGAGACTGAGATAAGACCGGGAAACTGAGAGTAAGGAGAAAAAGACACGAAAACGAACACGAAACACAAAAAGGAAGCAATCAGACCATAGGTAACGTTAAGCAATATCAAGACCGGGGTACGAAGAGCTACTCGATGACTTATATACTGACTACCGGAGGACTTCGGGGTACGTCGGCTGTGGCGGCGGGGCTTGGCGGGGCTTGACGGAGCGGGCGGGTGTCGGTTGTGATCGAAGATCGTGCTGCGCTGATACGTTGATGGGATCGCGGGTTGTTCCGAGGTTGTCGTGATATTCTGGAATAGGTCGGAGGAAGCAGGGTGTTGAGTTAATGATGGGTGGGCGAAGATCAGGAATAGCGGGGGTGGTTCTCGGGGTTTGGGAAGCCCAGGGTAAGTGTCAGTGGCTGCGGGGCAGGCACCGAAGTTGGCCAGGGGGCCGTCGGAGTTAGCCGGGGAGGTGTCGGAGTTAGCCGAAGTAGGCGTGGGCATGGGCGGAAGTTCGGCGGAGCGTTGGGGGTCCTTTTGGGGGTTCGGGGTTTGATGGACGATGTGCGGGGTTTTGGGGAACGGGTCGTGACATCACCCCCCTTTCAGCGTCGAGACCCTTCGAGACGCGGGGCAGGACGGGGGTCGGCGGGGCGTGGGAGTCGAAGCCGAGCAATATTGATCAATCCGCAGCGAGTGATAGCGGCGTGGGAGGCGAAGTCGAAGCGCGGCCGCCGTTTCGTCAGGGTCCTCCTCACTCAATTTAAAGCTTTGGGCGTGCCCCGGGGTTTCCCAAATTTCGTCATGTCTTCCCCCAGCGTTCCAGTGGTTTCTCCCGCCGATTTAGACGAGGTGGTGGTGTATGACAGTGGGGGTGAGGAGTTCGAGCGTCGGCGCTGGGGTAGCGTTAGGGACCGGAGTCGTAAGTGTTGTCGAATTTTCCTTTCGGGATGGTTAACGGGGTTCCGGTAGAGTCGTCCGTAGTAGTAGTGGTGGACTTTCCGGGGGTTCCGAAGCGGACCAAGTTTCGTCCCGCGGTGCCAAAGGGGAAGGGGGCGTCTTCGGTGGTGGTTCGGGGAAAGCGTCGAGCTTCCCCACCCTCGGGGGCGGGACCCAGCAAGAGGCCGCGTGGGCGCGAGTTGTCGGCGGGGCCTCCTGAGTCTTCCCTCTTTTCCCCTGTCCCTGGCGTTCCCTCGGAGCGGTCGTCGAGTCCCTCCGCGCCGATTCCTTCAATCACGGAGGTCTTCCTTTGCAAGCAGGTGGAGGCCTTGACGACGTCGTTGGCAGTACGGGAGGGGGAGCTCCGCCGGGCGAGGGAGGATCGTGACGCGGCGCGGACGGAGAAGGAAGCGATGGAGCGGGAGAGGAATACTTTGGTGCGCGTGGCGACGGAGCGGGCGCTAGAGGTGCGGGGTCTGCGGGAGCGTCTGGCGCAGGTGGAGGGGCAACCCGCGGGGGAAGCGGAGGGGCGGGGACGAGTTCCGGAGGGGGATGCGTTGTGGGCGGAGCTGGAGGCGGCGAGGCGGAGGGAGGATTGGTTGGCCAACGAGGCCGCCTCGGGTCGCGCGGGGATTCTTCGTGAGTTGTCTCCCGTTCCTTCGTTCGTTATTGACGGTTCATTTTCGGAGTTTAGGCTGGGTGCGGGAGCATCGGGTCCTCTTGGACGGTGCCTCCGCGGCGTTCGCGTTGATTCAGGACGGGTTGACGCAGGGGTCCGCGGTCCAGCCTCCGGAGTTGCAGCAGGGAATGGCGCGGTTGGAGAGGTTGCTGGCGGGGCATCGGCGACGCAATGCGGTGGCCCCGGGGTCGTGGTGGGAGGTGGCGGCCGACGCGGGGGAGGCATTGCCGGGGTTGGCGGAGATCCTAGCGGTGGTGCGGGCCCAGATGGAGGTCGACCTGGGGGTTGGGTTTCCGGGAGGTTCGGGGAGGGAGTGAGATGGGTGTGGGCCTCGTTTCTTGTCGCTCTTGGACTTGCTGCCTTCCCGCCTATTGTATATATGATTTTTTTGTACGCGAACATGTCACTTCTTGGTCCCTGGGCGTGTGAAGTGAGATTTTTAGTTTTGTCTGAGGGTAAAGTAAGCGAAACACGCAGGGGTGTGAGAGGGAGTGGAATCCCTAGTGAGTTCAGAGGCGGGGGTTACGCCCGCTAGTGCCGTCTGCGCTGGCTAGTCCCGGGGTTTGTCGGGACGGGGCGGGGCATCGCAGGAGGGCTCCCGGGGTCTGTCGGGGTTGGTGGGAGTTCTCCGGTGGGGTCCCCGGCATTTCGGGCGGTGTCGTTGAGTTCGTTTCTTGGAAATTTTCGACTGGGGGTGTAGGGGACGTGCGTCGTTTTGGTAGTAGAGGGTGGCCTTTGAATTTTGTACGGCGCCCAACGGGTTCGGGGCTTTGGTTGTCTTGGCGGTGTGGTGGGCGGGGGGTAATGGGGGTCTTCCCATGGTCTAGCCCTTACGTCGGTATTGGTGGTGAAGGCGGGCGGGCCCTTTTTTATTGGCGGGGTTGGGTGAGGCGGGGTTCGTCTTCGCAGTATAGTTGGTCCGGGTCGGGGTCGTGTTCCGGAGTGCTGCGTCTGTGGGCGGGCCTGCTTCAGGTGGCGCTTTGGTGTGCTCCGGAGTGTCGATGACCGAGGGGGTAGGATGCGGGGTGATCAGTCCCAACCAGTTCCTTCGGGCCCGGGGCCCAATTTGGGGTTCCGGGTCATCTACGTGATATTGCTCTCCTGACCAAAGGTAAGCCCGCGGCGGACAAAGGGGGTCTTACGTATTTCTGATACTTCCTCGAGTTCGGAGGTTCGGGGGTCTGTGGTCCCTTCATCGGGAAGAAGTGGGTGGTCCCGGAGTCGACTCAAGGGTCACTCGGTGGGGGTTTGTTGGTTGTTCATGGTTGTTGGGGCGGCGGGAAGGTCGGTCGCGGGAGGGCACTGGAGTGGGGCCCCCCGGGGGATGCGGCAGGGTCGGATTTACTCTTCATTCGTGTTCCGGAGCGGTCCGGAGATTGTGCAAGTGCAGGGGTGATAGTGGGGGGAGGCACTGCCAGCTTGTCTGGAGGCCCCGGTGATGTGGTCCCTGTTTGGGCGGACATATTCCGGTGTAGGGGCGGGGTTCGGAGTGGGTGGTGATTTCTGTTGCGGAGTTGGGGCTACCAGGGCATCGTTGTCAAGCCGGCGCTGTGAGTCCTCTTGGTCAGATGTCGGGGTCGGAGCGGAGGCCCTGGAGTCGTGTCGCCAGGGTCCGGAGCTGGATTGATGGGTTCGGAGGGGTCTGGGTGGGACTGTTTCGGGCTGGCGCGGGGTCGTTTTGGGTCGTCGAGCCAGATGGGAGAGGTCTTTTGAGGATATGGGAGCGCGTGCCCTTGGGGTTGTCGGGTCGCTTAAATGGCCGATCGTTGTTTTCTGGATGATGGTGGGGCTTCTCCCTCCCTTATATGAACATGTCAGCGAATTTAGAGCACTTAGGGAACTACTTCGTATAGGGTCCTTTTTCCCTATAGTTAGTTCGGGGTGGCCCCTATGCTGGGGATTCCTTCGTGGGAGGTGGCGTAGTCTGGTGGCGGAGTGTAAGCTCGGGGATGTTTTGGTCCTGTTCCGGGGTTGTCAGGGTCGGGTCGGGGAAGTCGGGGCCCCTTCATTTGTTGGGCGGAGGTGACGGCCGATCGATCGAGGTCCGGAAGCAGGTCACGGGGTTGGAGCATAGCCTAGGTCTGAGGTTGTTGTCCTGTGGTGGATTCGAGCTTGATTTCGATGGTTTCGGGGTTAGTTGTCGGAGGGTTTATTTCCTTGGAGGGGGTCGATAATAGGGTTTGGTGATGTTGTTGGTGATTAGTCGCGTTCGTCGGTCTGCGGGGTTGCTGGGGGGCCGGTGGATCCACAGGCGGGCTTCGGGGAAGCGCGTTCTCAGTGGTTTCTTTGTAGCTGGCGATCCTCGCGCTGTGGGTGACTGTTCCATGGCAGGTTGGCATTATTGTGGGTCGGAGGGCTGGCGCGGTGCCGGAGACCTTGTTACTCATTCGATCGGATGGTCGCCAGGCCTTAGGATGTTATTCTTTGGGTGATGTCGGGGTCGACTTTGTGCGAGAGAGCGGAGTTGGCGGGGAGTGTAGGGGTGGGGTGGAAGATGAGTTGACGGTTTGCGTGAGGGGTTGGGAGTTGGGTGTGAGCTGGGGAAGGTGTCCGTGGGGGGAGCCGTTGTATGAAAGTAACTGGAGCAGAGGGGACGTTTGGTGTCGGATCCACGACTCAATGTGCCTCGGCAAATTGGGCAGGGCCGTATGAATCATAAGGGTTCCCCGGCACGGGTAGACCATAGACATCGGAGTTATTTGATTGTGTGTGCGGAGATAATGCGGGCATCACGGACGGGGTAAGGTCGGGTCTTGATATTATGTCAGGGTCCGCTGACCTTGGGGGCGCAGCTGCACTGGGCGAGTCCTTACTAGGCGGGCGTGATTCCCCTGCATTGGTGACCGGACACTCAAAGACAATCTGGGTCCTGGTGGTTTGCACGGGTAATTGGGGAGATGTGATCCAGACGGATCCGGGAAGGTCCGGAGAAGTCGGATTGTGGGGAAATGAGATGGTCTTGGCGGGGTTCAGGCAGAAGGCCGTACGGGAGATTTGCGGAAGCAAGGGAGTAGGTGGCTGTGTGATCAATGGGGGCGGAGCCGGGGTTTGATGGAAGATCATTTGGAGTTGATGGAGTCCGGGACCGAGCGAAGAGTGAGGTTCGGACCTGGTAAGGGGTGTCGGGGTTCGTAATTATAATCGCGGAGTTCGTGAGGTCGTTAGGGTTGATGAAGAATTGGGCACAAGGGTCAGACGACGTCACCGAGACGGCGTTGGACGAGACATTATGGAACAAGAGTAGATTCGAGTGGAGGTACGAAACGATAACGAGAACGATAACGAAAAGGGGACGAGACAAGACCGGGGGACTGAGATAAGACCGGGAGACTGAGATAAGATCGGGAGACTGGGATAAGACCGGGAAACTGAGAGTAAGGAGAAAAAGACACGAAAACGAACACGAAACACAAAAAGGAAGCAATCAGACCATAGGTAACGTTAAGCAATATCAAGACCGGGGTGCGAAGAGCTACTCGATGACTTATATACTGACTACCGGAGGACTTCGGGGTACGTCGGCTGTGGCGGCGGGGCTTGGCGGGGCTTGACGGAGCGGGCGGGTGTCGGTTGTGATCGAAGATCATGCCGCGCTGATACGTTGATGGGATCGCGGGTTGTTCCGAGGTTGTCGTGATATTCCGGAATAGGTCGGAGGAAGCAGGGTGTTGAGTTAATGATGGGTGGGCGAAGATCAGGAATAGCGGGGGTGGTTCTCGGGGTTTGGGAAGCCCAGGGTAAGTGTCAGTGGCTGCGGGGCAGGCACCGAAGTTGGCCAGGGGGCCGTCGGAGTTAGCCGGGGAGGTGTCGGAGTTAGCCGAGGTAGGCGTGGGCATGGGCGGAAGTTCGGCGGAGCGTTGGGGGTCCTTTTGGGGGTTCGGGGGTTTGATGGACGATGTGCGGGGTTTTGGGGAACGGGTCGTGACAAAGACAGGGAGGTCGCCGCAGGTCATTCCCCCACTAGCACCACTGCCTGAAGGAGCCACGGTGGAAATGATCATGGCACACAAGATCATAGCCAAATTGGAGGCGGATGTAAAAGAGGTGCAGGACACCTTACTCGCAGCAAAGATATGACAGGCATACCACGCGAACGAACACAGGGCACCAGAAGACGAATATCAGAAGGGTGACCTTGTTATGCTATTGACGAAGCACCAACAAAGGAACTACAAGAGGAAAGGGAAGAAGTGCGTCGCCAAGTTCATGCCTAGGAACGACAGTTCATACAATGATGTGCTCCTATGCCACCTAGTGCCGTGCAGGAAACCTAAAGAGAGGACCTGACACTAGTCACTAGATAGGGTAGCTGGCAGTAGGAATTTAATAGTTGAGGGCGAGTCAGTAACCGTCCCAGAGAACTAG
Source organism: Termitomyces sp. T153 (assembly GCA_018296165.2). Taxonomy (NCBI): domain Eukaryota; kingdom Fungi; phylum Basidiomycota; class Agaricomycetes; order Agaricales; family Lyophyllaceae; genus Termitomyces; species Termitomyces sp. T153. Next base: position 27,807 of record JACKQL020000227.1, on the reverse strand, counting down.
AGCAAAAGTTGTGATGTGGGGGTGAAATAGAAAGAAGGCACTATCGCCAGCAGAGGTCATCGTAACGGTGGTGAGAAGAGTAGGGAAAGAGCTGACGGTAAAGGAAGGAGGGGAACCAGGGGACAAACGTGATCTAATTACTAGCCAAAGTCACTAGAGTTGCTAAGTCAAATTAATGTGAATGGGTACCCGCAGTTGGTACCAAACTAAGTCGAAGTTGAAGTCGAGGAGGCTCGTCGCTAAGCCGGAGTCAAAGACAGGGTAAGGGAAAGAAAGGCAAAGTGTAATATCAAGCTGGTAGGCTTAGAGAGAGAGAGAGAGAGAGAGAGCAGCTAGTTGACTTCGAAGGGGGTTCTCTGTTCTCTCCTCCATGTGTATGTATGTGTCTATGTACAGTCAGTATTTATATGTTTCAAAGTATAGTATGTGAAAGTAAACAAATAAGTACTACTAGCGATGGCGTCTGTCACCGTGCTTATGGTGCATACAAGGCGTCAGTCTGTAACTAAGTGAAAAATCCTAGGCAAAGTCTTGGCAACGCTTAATTGCTAACAAAAACCAAAACAAGAAAAGAGTCCGATGTCAACACCTGAAGCGTAGACGCTGTTCAAGTATGTTGGTAAGCTCAGCAAACGAAATAATAGTAAAAAGGTACGCATCTGATAATTTGTCCCTATATGGTAGGAGAACGCTGTTTTGTCGCCAGGATCGCTAGGGTCGCTAGTAATTGTCGCTAGGGGGTCTGGGCCTTGATGATCTAGGCCCAAGCTCCAGACTCCTCATGATATTTCTTGTGCTCGATAAGTCTCGTGGTTGCTAGGGTCTTGTGCTTTGGTCCAACCCTCGGGCTCGGTCCCATGTGCTGAGTGTTGTGACTTGTGTCAAATACAAAGTAGTCAGCTGCCGCTAAGTCTGCAATGCCACAAGAATGCTGAAAATGGTGCTCAGCAATAACTGGGGCTCATCATCCTCCCCCATACTGAAATATTGACTGTTCTCAGTCAACCTCAAAGTCACGTGCTCGATTGCCTGGTCTGTGTGCCAAAGAGATTTGAATAAAAACTGGCTGGCGGTATCGCCTGAATTTCATCATCCCCACTTCCTTCTTGTCTACTATTCTCCCCTGCCATCTCGATCTTATCGCTATGTCTGATCTGGCCTCCCAGTTCGAAAAAACTATGATGGCCCACGCTTTCCTGGAACGTGTCAACCAATTGCTTGCCATGGCTTGTGCTTCCCTGGCAAAGGATCCTCGCTTGGTGGTCACCGCTATCTTTCAGATGTGGCTGCAATGGTTCAAGACCACGGGGAGTGGAGTTGAGTGGCCGGAGTTGGCAACTGTTGAGAAGGAGTGTTGCCAATTATATGAGCAGTACAAGGGGGAGGAATGGGTTTGCCCATTTGACGTTCATTTCGTAAGTCTTTGCTTTTATTCTCTTAATGACATTTCTAACTCAATTGCTAGGCACCAGTCAATCCCTCCTTGGAGTTCTTAATGGATGACCTTACTGTGGGAATGACGGTAAGTGCCCCGGCAGTCGCTAGCGCTAGTGACACTGCTAAGGTATGTCAGCTTTTTGAAGAATTGTCGCCAAATGACCAGTTCTTCTTCCAGCACCCAGTAGGTGCGTTAGCAGTGGTGAGGGGGGAGGGACGGAGCAAGGATCGTGGGGACAATGAGGTGGCGAATCATGGGGACATTTAAGAGGTGGGCCCCTTGACTCCCAAGGCTGCGGCTGGCGGCGTCGCTAGGGGGTTGGCGACGTCGCCAAGACTGGCGACAACTCCAAGGAGCAAAGGGAAGGGGAAGGGAAAGGCATGGAAAGAAGAGGACGAGGATATTGAGGTGAGTCCTTTTTCTTCTTTTTCGCTAACTCTTGACAATGCTCGCTAACTTTTTCTTGCAGGATCATATTGAAGAAACGTTTACCAACAAGCGCTTGGCGACACTCCTTCGTTGGCAAAAGGCCTCGATGGTGGCGGACACTGGACTGGGAGCTGGGGTGAAGCTAGAGAAGGCCAAGGGGAAGGTAACGGTGTTGCTAGAGAAGCGACAAGAGTATAAGCACACGCAAGGAGTGGTAAGCACTTAGCGATTGTCTCTTTCTGTGTCACTAACAAATTCCTCTAGTGCGACAACTGCTGGGCTGATAATGACCCAGAGGGCTACTGGTACCCCACTGGGGTCCAGCCCTATTATCGCTGTGACAGTACGAGGAAAAGCTGCTTGCACAGCGGACAGTCATCAAGGAGCACTGGCGGAAAGTTTGCTAAGAGGATAGCGACAAAGGCGGTGTCGGTAAGGAATGCGAGGGCTTTTGTGGAGTGACAGAGGGAGTTGGCAAGGCGAGGGGAGCACATTGAGGTCAAGCATTCGAGCTTGCTCCTACCGACATCGCAGGAGGGAGCTGTGGTTGGAGGTGGTGGAGGCGCTAAGGTGAAGAGCAGAAAGGTGGTGGAGAGCGACGAGGATGACAACAACAGCAATGGCGACGTGCCCTTGGCACGGAAACGAGCAGCAAGTTTCGCATCGGTTGCTAGCGCTAAGCGGCCTTGAACGGTCTCTAGCAAGGAGGGAGAGGGGGATGTGGAGATGAGGGAGACTACTCCCTTAGCGATGGTTGCTGAGGCGGAGCGGGAGGCAAGCAACATGGAGGTCAAAGGCGAGGAGGAACTCAAGGCTGTCCCAGCCGCGGCTGAGGAGGACAAGGAGGAGGAGAGGGCTGAGGAAGCCAAAGTCCGGCGAAGGGTAAGTCCTTCTCTTTTGCTAGTTTCTTGATTGCTAACCACTTTGCTAGGGGACCTGGAGCGACATGCCTTTGCACCAGGTTGGCGACGACGAGCTGGAATGGCTGGGCGAGGACCTTGGTTGGCTGACACCACTAACGTCAGCGGCGTCGCTAGTGGATTTTGACGAGAGGGTGGCAGGAGTGGAACGGTGGTTCCAGAGGGAGCTGGAGGCGGCCAGGGAGGAGTTGTTAGCAGTGTGGGCCCATTACACTGTCGCTAAGCAAAAGTTAGCGACACTGGCAGGATATCAGCGCGACTGTCAGGCCTTCTTGGCCTGGCAAGAGGAGAACAACGTCGGAGAGGGAGATTGGGAGGAGGCAGGGGCGATGGAGGTGCCTGACGATGATGCTGACCTTGATGCTTAGCGCCAGTCGCCTCCTGTATATAATTTTCTTTTTGTTTCTCATAGTATGGACACAGACTAGCCCCCTTAAGGGGCCCCAAAAAAATGTATAGTATATTGTTAGCGAAACTCAGAAACAGATGGAACAGAGAAAAAAAGAGCGAAATCACTTGGGGGTACTAGTGACTGTTGCCTAACGCTAGCGACGTCTGATGGCAAATGCTCAGTAAATCATCATGGCGAAGCACCTCTGGAGATGTGCCGAGCGCTAGCGACAGAAGGGCCAAGCACCGCATTGAGACAAGGAAGGAATGTCAAGTAATGGGTTGTATTCGTGATAGTTTCCTGGATAATAGGGGGTTTGGCACAATAAGAAATGAAGCAGAGTCAAAATAAGTTGCTAAAGCTTAGCAAAAAAAAGGTAGTTTTCTTCTTCATTGGTGACGTCACCAGTATCGTCGTCATCGACGAGTTCAGTCCACTCCAGTTCTCTGAGCTGAGAGGTGTCGACGTCGAAAGCATCGCTAGGCACTGTTATGTGTTCTCTAGCAAAATAGGGGACTAGGCAAAAGGCGGCAATGGGGCAATGTAATACGGAACCATCTAATTTACAAACAATGTAAGCGCCTCCACGGTTGCGAGAGATTACCACTAGTGGGCCTAAGTAACAAGGTTTCATCTTCTTGTTATGCGTTACCTCGATTCTAGTATTCCTCATGAGTACGAGGTCGCCTGTTTTGAAATTGTAATCACGGATCGTAGCGGCGTGTTCTGTCTCAAAGCAAATGGCTGCTAAGCGATGAGCGCTAAGAACTTGGCTGTGAAGGCAATCTAGATTTTCTTGGTGACGCTGAAGGTCAATTGCTCGATGGGCTATGAGGTCAGTTGTCAACAACAGCGAGTTTGGTGGCGGTTGCAAATATGTCGCTTCTACTATGTCAGCAGGCAGGAGAGGGTGGGTACCGGTTGTTGCGAAATAAGGGGAGCAACCCATTTGCTTGCACACTGTAACACGTTCTGACCAAAAGACCAAGTAAGTAGCGGTACTCCACCTAGACTGATCACCATCAACCGCTTTGAAGAGGGCTTGGCGAACATTGAAATGAGGCCGCTCGACTATTCCATTAGCGCACTTATTGTAACCAGAGATCCGGATATGGTGCAAGTTATACTTCTTTGCCAAGTAGGTAACCGCCTTTAGGATTGGGGGTCCATTGTCGGTAACTATTTTGCTAAGCGCCCCCCATTGACAAATGACATCCTCATACAGCCACTTAGCGATGGCTTTGGTGTTCTCTCTGGCAAGCATACGAAACTCGGGGTAATGAGTCAGCGAACAACGTCCTTGAATGATGTATTTGAACTTATTTGAGGGTGGCATGAACATGGTGTCAACGTATATCTTGCTGAACAAGGGCGCTGGCGTAGCAACAGTTGGCGGAATGAGAACCTTGGTCGTCTGCTGTATCTGGCAGGAATGGCACATCTGAAGGTACCACACAATATCAGCGCTAACTTGAGGCCACCAAAATCGTTCTAGGAGGGCTGAGCGAGTAGCAAAAAGACCTCTATGTCCCAAGTTGTCATGCATAGCCCTCAGGACTCGTAAACAACTCGTGATGGGAATGAACAGCTTGTGAGCGCCATCTCACTTTCTTCACCAAAGTTTGCCTCCCATGACAAAGAACATTGAGGCGTAGCAAACAAAAGCAGCATAACCTTTGTCGCTAAGCCCTTTGGGTCTGACAAGATCATGAAGCCATTTCTCTACTAAAAGTATGCGAGCATCACTGGTGATAGCTTTGGCACCGCGGGGTACATTGCTATAAGTAGTGGTGCCATCATCTTGGAGAGGTAGTATATCGTTGCTGGTTGCTACTTGGGGGAGAGTGTTGGTGCCGCTGGCGAGACTTGCTAAAGGATGCAAATAATCGTACTCAACTAAGGGAGGTAGATGAGAAGCCGTGGAAACTTGGTGAAGTAGCGGCAGCGGTAACTGGACTTGATGGACAAACCCATGCAAGCGATCAATCCAATCCTTGTAGACAGAGTTGTCACTATCGTCAACTGGAGGGTTGCCAGGCTGTGGCGGGCATTGCGAGAGACCATCAGGACCATGGAAAGTTCCCTTAACGTGAACCAGCTCAAAGTGAAACATTAAAATCGCCATGATCCAGCAGTTCATGCTAGCAGAAGGCTGGATGTCGGGGTTCTGAAGCATACCCTTAATGTAGCAAGCATCGACTTCGACGATAAGGTTCCTGATGCCAATAAGGTACATCCGTAAAGCTTGTAGCGCTCAATAAAGACCATAGAGTTCTAACTTGGGCTGGCTGAATCGGGCTTCTCTGTTGTTTAGCGTGATCGACCCAAAGCGATTGTAGTGGTATTCCTTGCGATTATTGCTAGTACATTGACAGAGGTAATATCCAACCACTATGTATGACGTATCCACCACTAAGATAATAGGGTCAGGCAATTCATAATCGATAGGAACTAGGGGCTTAGCATCTCGTAAAGCTTTCACGAGGTCCCGTTGAGCATTTATTTGATTGGGGCCAAACTCAAAAGGGACGCCAACGCGAGTAAGTTTCGTTAGGTTGTTGGCTCGATGGGCGAAGTTCTTGACGAACATTCTTAGTACTCCAACGGTACCTAGGAAGGCCTGAACTTCTGATAGTGACTTGCAAGGGCCCCATTGCTCGATTAGCGCTAGGCGACTTTTGTCAGGAATTCAACTGCTAGGCGTGCAGACGTGGCCTAGAATCTTGAATGTAGGGGCGCAGAGCACAAGCTTGTGACCTGAGAAGGTTCCACCGCAGTATTTCATTTGCTGGAGAATCCTGTTGAGAAGTTCAAAGAACTCCCATAGCGCTAGGCAAATGTTTGAGTTAGCGGGATGTTTAGCGGGTTTACCATTAACAATCTTCCAGTCCTTGGGTCCTTTAGCGCCAACGTCGTCAATAAAGCTGAGCACGTTATGGGGGATCTCTGGCTGCAAAATAAAGGTAATGTCGTCATGAAATATAGGCACAGAGTTGGTCCATCCCATCAGCAAGGTCACTAAGTGAAGAGCGCCAAACAGAGTCTGGAACGTTGTCAAGTCATGTGATGCTAGGTCGATAAGTCGCTCATTGTAGCCAATGTAGAGGTCGAGAGTGGCACCACAGATGCGTCCAGCAAAAGATTCTGCAATGTGATCTGGAAAAGGTGGTACTCCAGAATGGCAGATGGTGACATGGTTTAGCGGCTTGAGACTGTGCACAATCCTGAGCTTACCATTTTTCTTGAGAACGCAAAACCATCGCAAGCGGTAAGCGGAGTTTGAAGGTTCATGGACACCAGCACTAATTTTGCCACGAATAATCTCACATATTTCCTTTTCTAGCCCTGGGGGTATGGGGCAATTGTGCTGGACCCACAGTACGTGCGGAATTGTCAGTATGCGCATGGGCGGGAAGAAGTCGGGGCACAAGCTTCCCTGTTTGGAATCTTCCCAAGCAAAAGCTTTTTCCTGTTTGGCGACCATGTCGACTAATACATTGATTTCATTGCTAGTGAGGAACCCTGTGTCGTGGTTCTTAACCAGTTTCACTCGTCGCTCGCTAGTGAATTGCTTTGTCAGGACAAAAGGTGGCAGATTCGGGTTAAGCGGAGGGAGTGTCACTAGTGGATTGCCAATGATCTGGCATTCGATTTGAAAGTCCTCGCTAACGTGGCTGGTGACTGGTTTAGTCTTCATAGTGACGGGCTTGTACTTCTTCTTGACCTGGTCTCCTTTTCGCTTAGGGGGTGTGTTAGTGACATATTGAGTGGGGAATGGAATGTTAACGTAGGTGGGAGTAGTGTCTGTAACATATGTATCAAGTGGTAAAGTCTGTCCAAGAAACAAGGGGTTAGAGGTATCAGTAGAAACAAGATAAGCATGAGGTGGAAGGGACAAATTGGAAATGTTGCTAGCCATAGTGTAAAGGTATGCTAGCGCAGGATCAGTCTGTGGGTCAGAATTGGTAAGTAAAATGTCGTTTTCCAAGTCACAAGAAGCTATACAAGTCGCTAGACCAGTTGAATGGTCATAGCTGATAACGATCACTATGTTGCTATCTTCTTCAATGCCTTCGGCGATGAAAGCAACAGGGTGCCTCTGTTTTGAAGCAAACATTTTGGCGGTTGTTTCTCTTGGATTTGCCACATGGAAAGGTAGGGATAGTGCGCCATTGACCAGTATTGGGGTCCGTGATTGTTATGGTGGTTTCAACGTCGCTAATTGTGTTGACTGTACTTCAAGTTAATACATCAAAGGGGCGTCCAAGTAGAATGTCATAGGTGGGGGACCGTAAAACGTGGATCTGGAGGTAAATCGTTATGTTGCCAATAGTGCAGGGTACATTGCACGCAAGTCCTAGCAATTGATCCATGGTACCATTAGCGCTCTGCATATTTAACACAATGTTAGGGTTGTAAGATAGCCCAATGTTGCTGGCGATTTCTGCAGACATCGAAATTATCTGAGAACCACTGTCGTGAATGCATTCCACTTCCTCTTTGTTGTCAATCAGCATCATGATGGTACGAAGTGACTGAGAATCCTTGGCGACAGTGAGCACCACAGGCTCTTCTCCTTGGGGTAGCGAATTGATGTAAGCTTCAACAGGGTCAACAGAAGCAAATGGTGCCTTGTCAGAGGTAAGTCCATTAGTGGTATCAGTGTTGGATCCAAGCAAAAACTGGGGTTCTTCAATAGCAAATGTCGGCAAAATATCTTTGAAAATGTCGCTGGGGTCCTGTACTGTATTAGCGCTAGCGCCTACCAATTGTTTGGGCGTAACCACTGTCCTAAACTGATTCCTAATGTCCTGTGATACTGAGCAAAGTTCACCAACCAATACTGTAACCTTGGTGCTTAAAACCCATTCGAAAACTGCCTTGGATTGCTCAATGTTGTAAATGGGTGGCATAGTTCGATATGCGCTGTCGTTAGTTCTGTCAGGAGCAGCGAAATTCCTGTTAGCGGGGGGGGCATAGCGACTAGGGATGCCAGAAAACAGATGGATGGGGGGCTGAGTGGCAGGTTCCTTAGCGACAGGCAGTTGTTCTTTAGTGATGGTATGTTCAGGGGCTTTGCCTATGTTGGCAGGCTTAGCAGCAGGAGTGGGCGTCGAATTGGGAGGGGATAAAGTCGCAGAAGCGTCGCTAGTCGATGGGGTTGCCATTGGTGTTGCCTTTGGGGTAACATTTGCTGGTCGATAAGCCACATGGGAAACTTGTATGCCATCAAATTTTTCACCATTTCGCCTGAGTGCAAAGAGTTCGCGCTCCAAAGCCTCTATCCATTCTTCCTTGCTTAGCGCTTGGCTCATAATGACATCCTGTTGCATTACCTCATGGATTAGCAACTGCTGCATAACCACCTGCTCTGGATCTGGGTTAGCGTTAGAAGAGAGTCTGCCTGTGACGATTTGTCCTGGGTTAAGCCGGTGCCATTCCTCGATGCGTTCCATGTATAGTCGCTTGCTGAGATAATTGGGAATCATAGCGCCAGATGGTAAAACGATCTTGCCTTCAGCATTACAACAAACCTTTCCTTGTAAGATCATTTGCTCCAGCTTTATACAAGTGCCCTGGACCATAGTATGACCAGTTTCACCACAAAAGTGGCAAGTGCTGTTAGCGAACTGTTGACGAGGTTGGGCGCTACTGTTGGTCAACAGAGCTTCCAAACATTCCAGGGCGCTGACAATCACTGTAGTAGTCGCTAATTCCAAAGTTTCTTGCTTAGGCGCATGCAAAGGGGTGGGTGGCGGTGACGTATGAATGCTGCCAGTGCCATTGCTGGTCTTGGTTGTAGAGGTGTCTGTTCCCTTTAAAACCCACTTCGCACCTTCAAAAACTTGGTCAACTTCATAAGGGTCCTCAGGATGGTGGTCAGGAAGAGTGATTTCGAGACGGCAAACGATTTTAGACCATAGCAACGTAGGGATACCTTATTGGAACAAGTGACATTCCTCATTTCAATAGAGTTTGCCATTAGCGAGTAACCATCTGGCGATACGTTGGAAATCTCTGTAGTAGTCAGAGAATCTTCCCAAAGTTGCTAAGCTGCTGTTGAAAGTCTGGTTGACAAGTCGTTCCAGGTCGCCAAGATTATAACGAGCACTAGCGTCAGTGCCAGGGTACAACCTAAGCACTGCCGCTTTCCATTCCTGGTACGTATATGGTCGAGGAGCATTGTTGCCAATAATAGCATTGTTGCCAAATTCAGGTAGGCCAAGCCAGGTTTCTGCCATGTCATAAGAGACGTATCGAGCCACATATTCCTTCTTCTGCATGTTGTCAGCAATGCCACAGTCAGCAAAGAGATATTCCAGTTCCTTGAAGTATTGGGGAAGTTCCCTAGGGCGACTCTCATCCCACTTAGGCGCAGTTGTGTCGTTGCGCGGCGGCATTCTAGCACGCTGAGTGACGGGGTCGTTGTTCATGTTAGCGATTGTTGGATTTAGCAAAAGAAAGGGGTTAATTGGTGATGAAGGGATAGATTGAGCTTCTAGGAAGAATAGAGAGTCGGTAGGTGTCAAAGGTGAAAGTGGTGCATCAAGGAAACTTTTGATAAAGGCGCCTGGAAAATCAGCAAGGATTTCACTAACGTCATGAAGGTTTCTAGCGGTTTTGAGTTCGTCGGCAAGAGGTCAAGGACAGACTGCTGTCAAAGAGTGCTGAGGGGTCGAAAGGGTAGACGGGGGTGGTTCAATAAGGTTTTCCAAGCGATGTTTCGCTTGAGCTCTTGTTTCTGGCGGAATGGTTAACTTCAAAGTACCCTCGCGGTGGGCTCCAAAATGATGTGCTCCTATGCCGCCTAGTGCCGTGCAGGAAACCTAAAGAGAGGACCTGACACTAGTCACTAGATAGGGTAGCTGGCAGTAGGAATTTAATAGTTGAGGGCGAGTCAGTAACCGTCCCAGAGAACTAGAGCAAAAGTTGTGATGTGGGGGTGAAGTAGAAAGAAGGCACTATCGCCAGCAGAGGTCGTCGTAACGGTGGTGAGAAGAGTAGGGAAAGAGCCGATGGTAAAGGAAGGAGGGGAACCAAGGGACAAACATGATCTAATTACTAGCCAAAGTCACTAGAGTCGCTAAGTCGAATTAATGTGAATGGGTACCCGCAGTTGGTACCAAACTAAGTCAAAGTTGAAGTCGAGGAGGCTCGTCGCTAAGCCGGAGTCAAAGACAGGGTAAGGGAAAGAAAGGCAAAGTGTAATATCAAGCTGGTAGGCTTAGAGAGAGAGAGAGAGAGAGAGCAGCTAGTTGACTTCGAAGGGGGTTCTCTGTTCTCTCCTCCATGTGTATGTATGTGTCTATGTACAGTCAGTATTTATATGTTTTGAAGTATAGTATGTGAAAGTAAACAAATAAGTACTACTAGCGATGGCGTCTGTCACCGTGCTTATGGTGCATACAAGGCGTCAGTCTGTAACTAAGTGAAAAATCCTAGGCGAAGTCTTGGCAACGCTTAATTGCTAACAAAAACCAAAACAAGAAAAGAGTCCGATGTCAACACCTGAAGCGTAGACGCTGTTCAAGTATGTTGGTAAGCTCAGCAAACAAAATGATAGTAAAAAGGTACGCATCTGATAATTTGTCCCTATATGGTAGGAGAACGCTGTTTTGTCGCCAGGATCGCTAGGGTCGCTAGTAATTGTCGCTAGGGGGTCTAGGCCTTGATGATCTAGGCCCAAGCTCCAGACTCCTCATGATATTTCTTGTGCTCGATAAGTCTCGTGGTTGCTAGGGTCTTGTGCTTTGGTCCAACCCTCGGGCTCGGTCCCATGTGCTGAGTGTTGTGACTTGTGTCAAATATAAAGTAGTCAGCTGCCACTAAGTCCGCAATGCCACAAGAATGCCAAAAATGGTGCTCAGCAATAACTGGGGCTCATCAATGAGGTGATAGCCATCTTCCCAGAATGTTCAGAATACACTTTATGCCTGCCCAATTCAAACCAATCCTTCCCTGGGTTCCACGTGAGTTTACTCAAGTGGCACATACCCAACAATCCAGCTCTCTTCCCCGACAGAGAATACGCATGGCCTGGGCCAGTGGTGACAGAAGATGGTGCAAAGGACCAGTACCTGATTGAAAAGATCATCGACGCACAACAACGCGGACAGGGAAAACAGTACCTGGTGCGATGGGTTGGATATGGGCCTGACCATGATGAGTGGCTTCCCGGGGTAGAACTGGAGGACTGCGAGGCTCTGGATGTGTGGGAGGCTGAGAACAGGGTGGAAGTTTGACAGGGAACGCGAAGTTTCCAGAGGGGGGAGGAGTGTAAGGATGCTGGGGTATTCTCATGACAAAACAAGAAGTAAAGTTGAGATAAGTGGGGTCACATGACACATACCAGACCAATTTGGAAACTCACCCTTGTTGTTCTCGCAACTAATCTACAAACAACAAAGAAACTGTTGTCTTGTCTGTTGGTTCGAGTGAGGCTGATAAACCATCAGCCTTTCATCTGCTAGCTTGCAGCCTCAACATTCTTTCTCAATGGCTTGACACCCTTTTGTTGTGTCTAACCCCCTCTCAGCTTGATCCCAAAGGCAAACTAAAACCCAAAAAAATCAAAGCTTTTCTCAGTGCTGATAAGCTCTTCTCTCCTTTTCTTTTGAAACAGCTTCTTTTTCATATAGCTCCTTCACTATATCCAACTAGCCACAAGCTCAGTAGTAACACTGCTTTGGCACTCCTTAGCCAAGTTGATGCCATGCTTAATGCCATGCTATTAGCCAATGATCTGAACCTTGTTTCTCATGCTAATCTCAAGAAGCATTGAGAAACTGTTGAACTCACAGCTCAGTAGCAGCTCTTCTCTCTTGACATTGCCCTCCAGATCTTCAAGCTAATCTCAGATTGTCTCAACCACCTCAACAAGGCTTTGGGCCTCTCCAAAGTTAATTGTATTGGTGCTTTACTTGGCAAACTTAATGTTAGTGCTGATATAAGCATTCCTTTCCTTTTTCAATCACCTTCTCTTTCCTAACCCATATTTTAAGTCCTCAATTGATGATTCTGACATGGAGCTCATCAATTCTTCTGAGATCAGCATCTAAATTCTCATGGCCTATCAACAGTTCCCTCAGTGTAATTATTAGCACTGCCTCTGCCTTAACTAGCTTAATTACATCCTCCTTTGTATCCCTTACTTCATATCTCCACAATTAATGCCATATTACCCAAAATTGTGTGAACTTTAAGTTTTTGACTGATTTTTCTAAGCCTTATTCTTAAGTCCATCAATTTTCAAAGTTATTGCACTAAACATTTAATTCATGATCTGATTGTTTATAGAGCTTTATCAATCCAAATAATATGTCTGGTATGGCTTTATCAGATGGTTTTTGGATTTTTTTCCTTAGCTCTTTCAACTTAGCTGGTGTAATGTCTACTTAATTCTCCAGGCCTTGAGGTAGTACTAACTGTTTCCAAGCTTCATAGGGTATCATCCTAAATGCTGCTATCCTGATTTGCCAAACTGACCCATCCAGTTCTGCCACAATATAATTACCACCCCTGGTCTTAGCAATTACTACCATTGGACCATAGAAAGGTAGAAGCATTTTAGCACTGTGTGAACTTTTTGTAATCATATTTTTAACTAAGACTAAATCTAAGGGTTTGAATTTGATGTCTTTGATAAGAGTTTTTATGCTCTTCTCAAACTTCAAAGCCTATTGGAATTTGTCCTTCCCAACTCTCTCTCATCTCCTCCACATGCTGGTGGTGCTTGACTAAAGCCCTAGCACAATAACCAATCAACTCTTCTGTAGATAATGGCCCTTCTGGCAATTCTATTAACCAGGTAGCCTCTACCAAGTCCAAAGGTAGAGTTGAATGAGCTCCAGTGACTATGAAGTATGGTGAACATCTAAATCTCTGCTGGATGGTAATGCAATCACTCCACATTATATGAAAGAAGAACCAAAACCATTTAGTGTGATCCTCACAAGCTTTAAATAAAGCTTGTCTGACATTCCATGTGGTCTTTCAATCTTGCCATTAGCTTGAGAGTTATATGGAGAGATGGCTATGCCTCTGATTCCATATTTACTCTCTATCCAAGCTGTGACCTTTTTGAATTGTCCAGCATTGTCCATGATGATTTCTGCAATGCAGCCCCAGCAACAAATCACATCCTCAAAAAACCATTGACCAATTATTTTATGGTTTTCATTGTGCAGAGGCCTCCCTTCATCCATGAAGACAATCATGGACGATATACTTGCAGCCATTTGAAGCTGGAGTCATGTGCATAGTATCAATGTGGATTGTTTGGAAGATAGAGGGTGTATAGGTCACTGTGAGAACTCTGTTTACAGCTGTCTTTTGATGTATCTGACAGTTGTGACAAGTCCCAACATACCACTGAACACCTCCATCAATCCCTGGCCACCAAAATCATTCTTGTATTAACATTTTGGTTGCATAAGTCCCCCTATGCCCTAAGGCATCATGGGCTAATTTAAGCATGAACATTCATCTATTGATATTGATTACTAGCTTATGCCTGGCCTCATAATTGCACTTGTACAGTCTCCTCTTTGGACCAAAGAAAAACTGTCTTGCAAACCTTTTGAACTTGTCTGGGTCCCAACCCTGCAAATTCTCAAGTTCTTTGCTTTGGTTTTGTAACCAGCTTTGTACAATTGGTAGCAAATCATCCCACTGCTCATTCTTACTACCTTTTCTATGCTCTAAGTAAGTCTGTAAGTCTGCTTCCTTCTCTTCCTCAATACCTTCTGCAGGTAATAGAGGCTAAGAAAGAGATAGTACTGCAACAGGATTCATTCTGGATGTCTGCTGCTGACTGAGAACTGCCTTCCTAAGCTCCACTTCTTGAAACCTTGCTCTATTAAGTTCTTGTTCAAAGTCTGATACTTCAGTGGCTACTGCCTGTAGATAGCCACTTCTAGTGTCAATTTGATCTGCAAACTCCTCAAGTGCTAAGGGTTCCCAATCCTCCCATCCTGGTTCATTATTAGTTTTAGCTGGATATTCAAAGTGCATAGTCTTTGGGTTGTCCACCAGCTCTGGTTTAACAGGTGGGCACTCCTCATTCCCTGACTGCTTGAGCCTTTTAGACAGGCCATCAACATTTAAGGTCTGTGCTGGCACATGCCTTAAAGTAAAATGATAGAGCAGTACATCCTTAATTCATCTCATGATGGTAGTATTAGGTCCTACTCCAGGATTGCTTAGCATTCCTTTCAAATACTTGGCATCTATCTCCACTACAAGCTTCCTACACCCAACTAGCCAATACTTATTAGCTTGCAAGGCTCTCATCAAACCATAGAGTTCTCTTTTAGGCTATGAGAATCTTGCCTCCCTCTCATTCAAAGTGATGGATCCTAGCTTAGCACAAGTGCATTGCTTAGGATTGTCTGGAGCTTCCTGAAATATTCCAAAGCCCACTGCCATCTAAGAAGTGTTAATTGATAGGACCTTTGCCCCTCCTGATTCATAGTCAAGTGGTTTTAGAGGTGCACTTGCAGCTAGCAACTTCTTCAACTGAGCCATTGCTAACTGCTGCTCCTCACTCCAAACAAATGGTGTGTGGTTTTGAGTCAACTTGTTGATGGGTGCAGCCACTTTGGCATAGTCTTTAATGAACATCCTAAAGGTATCACAAGTACTTAGGAAAGCTCTGACATCTGACTTATCCTGGCAATCACCCCACTTCATAACAATGGCCAACTGCTTGGTCTCAGGTTTTTGTCCCTCATAGGAACACCTGTGTCCAACCACTACAATCTCATGTGCACAGACTACTGAATTCTTCTCAGAAAAAGTTCCTCCAGCATATTTGATTCTTTGTAACACTCTGTTTACATTTTGCAGATGTTCCCATACAAATCTCCTAATGCCTGAATTTTCTGGAATAACCTCATAGCCTCCATCTGGTGATTCATACCTGTGAGGTGGACCTCTGATTGGCACATCATCAATATATGGCCAAGTTACATGAGGTATCTCATCTTTCAAGATGAAGGTAATGTCATCATAAAAGATTGATACTGAATTTGTCCAGCCCATTGGCAGGGTACCAGCCTCCAAGCACCAAAGGGTATCTGAAAGGTGGTATAGTCCTTAGACCTCACATCCAACACTCTCTCATCATATCCCACAGACAAGTCAAAGATCCTTCCACAAGCTCTGCCAGTAAAGTGACTAGCTAACTCTTCAGTTGCTGGTAGCAACCCAGAATGTGCTATGGTCACTTTGTTTAAAGGTTCCAAGCTGTGAACTATCCTTAAACTTTCACTATCCTTCTTCAATACTGTGAACCACTGGGATCTGTATGAAAAGTTGGATGGCTCATACACTCTTGCCTCAATTTTCTGCTTTATTATCTTGCAGATTTTATCTCTGAGTCCAGGAGCAATGGGAATATCCTTCAATATCCAGGGGGTGTAAGGAATTACTAGCATAACTACAGGAGAGAAAAATTCCTCCTTGAGCCTACCTTTTTGAGAATCATCCCATGCAAAAGCCTCATTCTGCAGCATCATTCAATGATGTACTGTCTTCATCTCCTTTGGCCACAAGAAACCATCACCCTGTGCTTGGTCAATGATTTCTTTGCACTCAGCAGTATATCTTCCTGTGGGTTTGAAATTAGGTGGATTTGGGTCCAACTGTGGCATGTTTGCTAGTGGATCTCCAGTAATACACCTTCAACTCCTCAGAAGAGGTTCTTAGTACAGGTTTCACCTTTTTAGCAACAGGTTTGTATTTCTTAGAAAATACTTGTGCAGTTTTCCCCATACCTGCTTTTAACTCTAGGCTTTCCTGTTGTACTAAGATCTCCTCTAACTTCTCTGATATCTGACACAGCTGCCCATTTAGATAAGCTGCTAATGTCTTCTCATCTCTTCCTTCAACATCTCCTTCTACAGCAAAGGCCTGCAGATACACATCTCTCAACTCCTGGTTCTTGAATCCACTATGATTTATAGTGTATCCAGTCACCAATGCCTCACTATTCTCCTTTTCTCCAATCATCACTGCCACCTCTCCCTTGTCACTGACTAGATCATTGAAATTTAAAATTTTGGATTACCATCTTTTCCAACTTCTATCTTTTGCATCTTTCCTCTTTAAAGAGTGGGCAGAGCTGTCTGGCAACTAGTATTAGGTTCTCTGATAGTTATGATGGCACTGCCATCTTGAAGATTTTGTATGTCACTTTCTGTCAGTGTGTCAAAAGGCCAACCCAACCAGACAGTATAAGCTGGCTTAACAAAGATGTGCACTTGCAAGTAAATGGTGAAGCCTTCAGCAAAAGTAAATGGCACATTTTTGGCTAAACCAACTGATGTATCCACTTGACTGCTGGCTCTCTCCATCCTTAAGCATATGTCTGGATCCAAGTCAACCCTAAGCAAAGTGCCTCATCTAGTGCCATGCTTATTTGAGAACCACTGTTTAAAATTATCTCTATTTGCCCCCTCTGATTGACAGTGGGATACAAAGATCTTAACACTTGCAAATCTCTGGCCACATACACCACTACTGGCTTTTCTCCTAGAGGGATATTTTCCAAGTAAGTGGCTACATAATCCTGATGCACTACTGCACCAGTAGGCAATCCATCTTGTGTCCCATTTGCAATGAAATAAGTTGCCATTGGTAGGTCATTGACATCTACTTTGTCAGGTGGTTTCTTCACTCTTACAGTCTGCTGTTGAATTGCTACCTTTGGGATATTGGGATCCCTAGACTTAGTCCCTGATTTTAGAGTCAATTTTTATATCATTGCTTCTCTTAATTCAGGAACATTTAACAGTTTTCCAGTACTAAAAGGTACAGTAGCCTCCCAGAGCCTATTAATGGCTTTATCCCACTCCTTCCTTCTTGTTCCTAGTAAGGAACTTTTAACAGTGTCCTGCACTGGCAAGTCTGGTCCCTCATTGAGGGCTGGAACCTTCTTAAAAGGTAGATCCAGTTTGAGTGCAACTCTAGGTGGAATCACTAGAGTTAGCTTTTCTTTTCTAGGGTTTTTCAGAGGTTCTCTCTGGCAATGAGGATACTTCTGGTTGAGATGCCTCTTTTCTAATTGTTTTTATTGAGTTATTTAAAAATCCTTAGAGGCAGATTTCTGTCCTTCAGGACTAGCTGTGTTCCTTGTGTTGACCAACACACTGAGCATCTCAGCCATTTTATTGTAACCTTCCATCAAGTCCCCCAAGTAGTCTGATTCTTTATATCAAATGCACTCTAGCATGTCATTTCTTGTATTTCTAGCAGAGTTTATATAGGTAGAGTAAGTAACTGTCTCTGGAGGGTCATCTTCGGGCTATCCAAAGTACATGCTCACTTGCTTATCATGTACCTGCACTAGTCTAGCATGAGGAGATATACCAGCAGGATCCCTAGGTCAAGGAGCACCATCAGGTAGTCTGGCTCTCCCCTCCAACAGGATGATCCATCTTTTTTTATACATCTCCCTTGATTATTTCACACTCTGAAATTCTATGTCCAGTTTGCCAACAATAGAAGCAAGTAACACCACTTCTCCCAAAAGTTGGAAATGTAGGAGGCCCTTCTGCCCTTATACCCTAGCTCCCTTTGGTATTCAAGAAGGTATTGTGGATGTCCAACTGACCAGCTTACAAAGCTTGCATAGTACTCTAAATGCTTCCTATCTGTTTCCTAATGGTAACCACAGCATCTTATAGATGAGCCATTTTCTCCTCCACTTCCTCCTCCTTGATGTTCCTCCTATTAGTTTCCATTTTCTCTACTCTCTCCTCTCTGGAGGTTCTTACAGTAGCACCATCTATTAAGGTCCCCACTACTGTCAGCATTTCTGATAGGTCATACTTGTTGTCCTTGTGCCTATTTCTAGCAGGGTCTTTGTAGTGGCCATATCTACTGATCAACCTTTCCTCAATCACATCTCCAAAAGCTGGTGTAAAGCATCCCAGGAATTTGTCTACCAGAGACCCCATTTCCAGTGACTTTAGCCAACTTCTTAGCCTCAGCTCTAAATTTCCTTATCAGAGAATGGATCTCTGTGGTGTCATTCCTGCTAAGTCTGGCATGTTCTCTGCAGATTCTGTCCAGGTTTGCAACACTACTTATGTCATCTGCTGCTTCTGAATAAGACTCCTTGATCTCTTTCTCAGAAGCAAACCAAGTATAGTCATCTCCAGAGGAATCAAAGCCCAGCCATTCTTGTTCAGTCTGAGCATCCACATACTCCAAGATTCTTTTCTTCCTCTCCTTATCTCCTTGGATCCTAGCATGCTCAAACAAAGAGATTATCCTTTGTATGAAAGTGACAAACCTCAGAGGGTTCAGTGTGCTTGAACTTAGGTGCATCCCTGCTGTCAGGCAGTGGCATCTTATGTCTGATTGGCTCCATGATAAGGGAAGTAGAAGCTGATTGAATAGTAGGGCACAGGTTTTTTGGTGAACTTGAAACTGTTTTCTCAGTCCAAAGCTTTCTTCTTTTGAATAAGGTTTCAGGGTCAGGGAAAAAGGACTTTGAACCACTTTTATTGGTCCTAGTTTCTCTTTCCCTTGATATAATGGAGTTTTTCACCTTAGTTGTAATAACTTCAGGTGTTTTGGGCCAAGACCCAGATGGTGCAAAACTTATGTTTTAAAAGAGTTGGACTCCTCACAGAAATCCAAAAGTGAGTTTTTGTATTAAAGAAGCTCTTGTGGTGGGCTCCAGATGATGCAAAATCTAAGTTTAACTTATTGGCACAAAGTTCTGTAGACTTGGCCAACTTGTCATACTTAGATCTGCAAGAGTTCAGGGCTCTTTTATACTAAACTCCCTCTCAATAATAATGTAGTAATAGATTATTTGATTTTAGCTCAGAAGAGTGAGACAGTTTCAAAACTAATGATCAGGGCTCAAATAGTGTATTAACCAATCCTCCTAAAGTAAATAGGTGCTCTTAAGCCTAAAATATCTGCTCCCTGGGGATGTCCAAGCCATGGCAACTACTTGCTTGTTCCTTCTCTTCAAAATCCTCTCCTTTTTATACCTCTCCTCCCTCACATGGACCAGAGTTTTTCCATGCATTCTTAATTATTGTCTGGGAGCATAGTTGGCTGATGGGTGGTCTAGGCATTGGAGTTCCATGTAGACAGAGCTTGGCAACATGTGGTGAGGCTTGTTTTTCCTCTTCCCTCTTTCTCTATACTCCTCCTTCCTGCACTGAGGCTATTGCAGCAATTCTTGGAGTGTTGGCTTGGGTTAGTGACATGAGTTGTGAGTGAGGCAAGCTAAAGTTTTGGCTGGATCAGCACCAGCTGTTGAGAGGCTGAGAATAGCCAGCACTGCCACTTTGTTAGCCATGTCAGCTATCATTTTAATCAGTCCCTTGATCAGTGATGTGTTTAACCCTCAGCCCTTTGCTTCTTGCTTTGTTGTTGCTGCTACAGGCATCTCTTCAGCTTTTTAGGATCATTGGAGCAGTATTCTTCAAGCTAAATACTTGCTCTGCCTATTGTTTTTGGCAGTGATGTGCTCCTATGCCACCTAGCTGCCATGCAGGAAACCAAATGGAAGACCTAAACACTAGCAACTAGTTAGGGTAGCTGGCAATAGGAAGTTAATAGGGGGTGAATCAGTAACCATCCCAGAAAGCAAGAGCTAATAGATGTGAGGGTAATGAAGAACAAAGTGAAAAGTGTTGCTATTGCTAGCCCAAGTCACTAGACAGTAATGGAAGGTCACTAGATAGAAGAAGGAAAAAGGAACAAAGGTGAAAGAGTCACTAAGAAATGGGGCACTAAGTGATAGGAAGGGAGGAATCAGGAATAAGTGAGATTAATAAAGACTAAGGGATGAATGCAGACTAGTTGCTAGCCATAGTCACTAGCATTGCTAAGCCAAAATAATGCTAAGGGTAACTGCAATTAGCACTCACACTAAGTCAAGGTTGAGGTCATCAAGACTGTTGCTAAGTCATTGGTGATGATGAGAGAGAGCAATAAGACATTTGAAGCTGGTAAGCTGAGAGCTAGTGAGGGGAATGGTACTCTGTTTGTTTTTTTGTCTCTATGTACAGGCAGTATTTATACTGTTTGTAAGTATAGTATTTAGAAAGGAAATATTAGTTGCTGCCAGTGACAGCATCTGCCAAAGTGTTTATGATACATACTGAATGTCAGTCTGGTAAGCAAGTATACACACATGATGTCAATATGATGTGTAAAAATTGTCAATCACAAGAAAAGAGCATTTCTGACATCAATACCTGAAGTGTAGATGCCATTCAAGTATGTTTGTAAGCTTGACAAGAAAAAATGATAAGTAAGAAATCACACAGCTGTCAACATATCCCTTTTTAGAGAGGAGGCAGTGTTGTTGCCAGGTAATGTTGCTAGCAATCGTTGCCAAGAAAGGTCTTGGCTTTGTCATTCTAGATCCAAAGTCCAGACTCTACATAATGCAGCTCATGATCCATAAGTCTTGTGGTTGCTAAAATCCTGTGCAAAAGCTACATCATTCCAGACCTTGGGGCTAGACCTTACATGATAAATGTTGTGACTTGTGCCAGGTCATGTACAATATATTCAGCTGCTGTCCAATCTAAAATGCCAAAAATGGTGCTCAGTGACAAGTGGGTCTTATCAGTGGATGCTTCCAGTTTTCAGCATCAGGTATATTGAGAAAGTACATTGAGTCAAAGTACTCATCATTATGGGTAAGTACCATCATATCAATAGTACACAGAAAAGTCATGTGCCATCATTGACCTGGCAATGCACATGCTCAAGTCATATGACATGCAAAAATGTGCCTGACAATAACCAAATCCAGACTCTGATCCAAAAACAGAAATCCATTGTAAATGGTGATCTCCAGCCTCCATGCATGTGACCATGCCCAAGTGGTACTGTCAGATAGCCTGGGTCAAAAGTACTTGTGACCCAAATATGGGGGAATGGGGAGGAGACATGGGCCAGGAATAAAGAAAATGAAAAAATAACCTGGAAATGAGTGGTCCCCTGACAGCTGAGCACTGAGCACTAAGTACTGAGGTAGAAACCAGAGATTTAAACATCCTACATACATGCTGAATGAGCAAGTTTGTTTACACTGAATTCTTAAATTATCATTGAGACTTGATGCAAATCGCACATACACATTGACAAAACAAATCAGATACTTTGTGAGATGGTCATTGCAATGCATCAATGTGCTGATCATGAACTCACAACTATTGTTACCCCATATATTACCATGGCCACATGACAGTACAATGAACATGCCAGACCAGCATATCCTGAATCCCAGTAGGTTTGTCATGACCCACAAATGTACTTACTAACCAGTTTTTCTGTTATCTCATGGGTGTAAATATCCAGCTATCCTAGTGACAGCTATCAATTTCATGCTTGCTTAGTGACAAAGTACCAAGTAAATCTGTTTAGTGACAGTTGGGCAATAGGTCTGGCCTGCATCAAGAGTCATAGTGCCCATGGTATTGGGGTTAGAGAAGTCACAAGTTCAGTACATCATTAGTTACTGATTGACTTCACTTTGATCTCATGAGACGTTCAATGAATAAAATTGTTTAGTTTGGTGCTAGAGCTGAAGTCGAGAGGCGAAGCGTACTTGACGTCAAAGAACGGTGGGAGGAATTGTGCGTTAGGGTTACATAGGGTTGGATATGAATCTGGACTGTAGAACTGAATAGCCGATACAATCTTGAATAAGTGGAGCAGCAACATACCAGGCCGTACAGGAAAGAGATGCAATTTCTCGAAGTGAGTACATATGAACTACGAGAGGAGCTATGAATTTTTTTCGAATCGGGGATGCCAGGTGGAGGATCGAGGTGGCAATGAATACGGTAAGTAGAGCAAGACAGATGAACTTGCTATATTTCCTTTCCTGGGAGTGGTCTCACTTGAAAGACCCGAGTAATTTACACGATGCAATGCTAGGTATAATCTCGTGAGAACTGTATCTGAGAACAAGGAAGGTCGAGCTCTGTGGATCGTTGTAGGTGATTTTAGCTATGCTGGTCGGGAGTCGACGACATATAAGCAGGAGGGTCTGCGTGCAGCGATCGTTGATTCTCCGCGCAATACAGCGCTATTTCGGGCCTAGGAGTGATAAAGAGCTGCGGACCACCAGAACTACGCATAGAAGTGTAGGCTTGTGAAGTTATACATAACTAGCAAGACGCAGAGAAGCTACGTTCAATTGACCACGTTCCGCAAGACGATCAAAGCTCAAAGAAGCATACCTTTAGATTAACCAAGTCGAACAACGAGTGACATCGTTAGATTACTTGATAGTGGTCGAATAGTATGACACTGGAAACCGCAGTCGAGGGAATCAGGCTGGAATCACGACGATCACCGAAAAATTTTCGTCGATGCCAGGTGAAGTTGTCTTGACGTCCAAGTCGTATTGGACTTTCTAACCTTAAAATCTTGAGGCGAGCGCTACAATACAAACTCTCGAGAGTATGTATTGAATTTTCTCAAGTAGCCAAGTTGCAAGGTCGACAAAGATGGCCGGCCCTAGACAGACACCGGAAACAAGGCCAAACAGATCAGAAGAATGAACTTGCGATCGGCGGCGGTGTTTTGCCTTCACCTCCTCCTGAAGCATTAGCTTGCTTCCTGCACCCAGAGCCTTGGACTTTCTTTCCCACTAGTCCTTTCCATAATCCCGAAATGGCATCCCAATACACTCAGCAGTATGCATGTGAGCATAATCTTTTTTTCAGATTTACTGGGTGCACGCGTATCTGTCTGCGCGTAAGCATCTTGTTGAGGGGTTTGAACGAGGGAAGGCGTGTTGTTAGGCTTAGCTGAGAGGTGGCGCAGCTTAAAAGTCGCAATGAGAGGCCTTTCTGGATGATGAATTTGTTTCTGATCTTTCTTTACTAAGTATCTTATTTTAGTCCGCGCGCAAAAATCGCTCGGCCTTGTCAATGGTTCGCCCAACTATGAGCCGCTAGAGGGTTTTGCTGGACCCGAAGTACCCGCCCGCACTTTCCACTACAGTGCTGATGGTCGACTCTTCGCTTATGCCTTGCCTAATGTGTATGTTCTCATTTTCTCGTTTCTCTGCCAATCCATGGCATGATATGTGTTATAGGGTGCGGATTTTCCAGGCGCAGGGTGCTCAACTTCTTCTGGAGCTTCCAATTCCCAACGTCATTGAACTCCGCTTCTCACCGCGCGGAACGTACCTCTCGACGTGGGAGCGCTCCGGTACGTTGAATCCCATCGCTTACATGTCCATTCAACTCATAGAAAACCAGTCAAACTTGAAGACGGTGTGCAACATAAAAATCTCCGGATCTTTTCCGCGAGTACTGGCGAGGAGCTTGTTGCTTTTTCGCAAAAGTCCCAGGAAGGCTGGGATGTTCAATACACCATTTCAGAGTCACATGCCGTGCGCCTCGTTTCGGGCGAGATTCAAGTGTATCGCCCTGCGGAATGGTCGAAGGGCATTGTTGATAAGCTCAAGGTTGAGGGTGCTGTCATGGTTTCTCTTAGCCCTGGTTTAAACCCCTCGGTAGCTATCTTTGTTGCCGAGAAAAAGGTGTGTATGAGGTGTCATCTTTTCCTGCTCTCAAATGATTCTTATCATCAATCTTAGGGTGCCCCGGCTAGCATCAAGATCTATGGTCTCCTATCTCTCGCTGGCGTACCGACGTGTCAAAAATCGTTCTATAAGGCCGATCGGGCACAGATTAAATGGAATACGATTGGCACGCAGGTGTTGGTGATGACTCAGACAGAAGTGGACAACACCAACAAGAGTTACTACGGCGAGACAGGTTTATATCTTCTGAGTGCAGCAGGGAACTTCGATTGCCGTGTCACTCTTGATAAAGAGGGACCCATCCACGATTTTACTTGGGCACCTAATTCGAAAGAGTTCGGAGTTGTCTACGGCTGTATGTTTTACGTCATCTCGCAAAACTAGCCAACTGACATTGGGGCCAGACATGCCGGCCAAGACGGTAATCTTCGATCAGCGGGTCCGCGCCTTGCATGACTTTGGGGCCCACCCACACAACACCATCTCCTTCAACCCACAAGGCCGCCTTGTCCTCGTCGCAGGCTTTGGTAACCTTGCAGGCAAAATCGATATTTTCGACCGCCGCACGCTTCGACAAGTCTGCACCATCGACGCTCCAAATACCTCGTTCTGCGAATGGTCACCAGATGGACGTACCCTTCTCACTGCCACCCTCTCTCCACGACTGCGCGTCGACAATGGCGTCAAGATCTGGCACTGTACGGGCCCACTCTTGCACGTCCAGCCTGGAGAGGAATGGTACCAAGTCGCCTGGCGTCCTACCCCTATTGATGCCCTACCACAATTCGGACAAAACCTTCCCAGCGCTCCTGCACCCGCAGCGAGCGTACGCGACCATGCGAGTATCGCGAAGCCCACACCGACAAAGCCCGCCGGTGCGTACCGCCCGCCCGGTGCACGTGGGCTCGCGACGCCTTCGATCTACAAGCGCGAAGACGAGGGCGGGGCAGCGAGAGTCCCGACGAATGGGACGTCAACGCCGCCTAGGCCGTATAGCCGTTCGCCGGCCCACCTCCCACCGGGTGCTGCGCCTGCGAATGGCAATTATGGGAACGGGAACTTCTCTCACCATGGACAGGGGCGGAGACAGGTGCCGGGTGCACCGCCGCCGAATGGTGAGTCAGCCGGGCTGGAGAGTGAAAAGAAAAGTGGTGCAAGGAAAAGGAAGGGGAAGAAGGATGGCGCTCAGGGTGTGGAGGAGGGAAGTGGAGTGGACAGTCGGCACCATAGTCGGCAGGTTAGTGGGACGAGCACGCCGATTGTGCAGCAGGATTCGATGGTGGATATTACGACGCCTACATCGCCAGTTACGCCGGGCTTGGATAGCTCGACGCTCGATCCTACGGCGAAGAAGATACGGAATTTGAATAAGAAGGTACGTGTAGTTGTGCTGTTTTGTTTTGCATGCGTTGCAAGCTGATGGACCTTTTTGTTCCTTTCTGTATAGCTCAAAGCAATTGAGGAACTGAAGGAGAAGGCGAAGCGCGGGGAACGACTCGAGGCGACGCAGCTGAGGAAGATGGAGGGTGAAGCAGAGATCAGGGCTGAGCTCGCTATCCTTGAATCTTAGCCTTGAGCCTTGCTATGTAATACACATCGAGGCCACTCTTTCGTTGTTTGTTCGCTCATTCCCTAGCTGTCTTGCTCGTAATGTCTTCGCTATATCATACTAATTTAGAAATTAGGTTTTGGTTGTTGGATGGATGTCTACAAAGAAGCTTACCATGCAAATTACACGCACTGAACGACTGTATTCGAACTGTGGATGTAGGAAAGAAGTTGCCAACTTTCACGACTTCCTTCTCATCTATACTTATGGCAGTCCATCAAAGAACCATGTCAAGATATTTCGGTGTTTGTATTCGTATGGTCCACTATCTCGTACTTGCCAAATCAGTCTCTTCTTTTCCATGACATACTCTGACAGTGAACGAGGACTCACTTCATCAGGCCGTCATTCGAAGTTGCCCTCACGACTTCAATTGTCAGATCCTTGTGTCTTCAACACAGATCCAGCATGTGTACTGACTTGCAAGGAAATCAACTTGCAGAATTGGAACAGTCTCCAAATGCTTGGCATTGACAGCCAACTTCGCCACATCACATGCTTACAGGCCATGCCTTTTGA
Organism: Termitomyces sp. T153; assembly: GCA_018296165.2. Classification (NCBI taxonomy): domain Eukaryota; kingdom Fungi; phylum Basidiomycota; class Agaricomycetes; order Agaricales; family Lyophyllaceae; genus Termitomyces; species Termitomyces sp. T153. The sequence goes on along the minus strand of JACKQL020000227.1, from coordinate 1,956 downwards.
CTATGGGGCAACATCCCTCCACGCCTCCGAATCGGGATTCTCGATTTCCTCTCTCTCTTATCCTCCCGCGAGGCCCTTTGACCAATTTACATACAGGATCACGGAACTTGGAGCAACCTTTCGATTTCATTCACCAAGATTCTCACGCTTGGAAGTATACACAGCAAACCAGAGCAAGTCCTAGAGCAACGTGGTTCGTTTCGCGAGTTTACTGACATTTTTACCACTAAGCTTTACATGTTACAGCTGATGTCGATTGGGATTCTCTGTTTCGCCTGTTTCCTCATGGAAACTGCTTCGCTGTAACTTCCGAACAAGGAAATTATAATCATCTTACGGTTGCCCCTATGTTTCCTGTTCATCCGACTCGTGTAAGTTCTTATAATATCCTTGTCTAATCCACTAATCCACCTGCATCTCTTGAATCTAATCATATCATGTTAAACACTTGCCATGTCCAATGTCGTGAGTCGATTGTAGGTTCTTTTTCTTGGTGGTTATCACGAAGCCACCCAGGTACGCTTCTCTACCTTTCGCTGGGAATCGTAGTTTTAATCTGTCTAGTTAAGGAGAATCAAGGGTGACATCCTTCTCAATCTGACCTGCCACCGATCTGCCTGGGGGCGTTTTCCAACATTGTTTGTTCTCCATCTGGAGATTTTCCATGTGAAATGGGTACCGATGTCACATGAGATTAGGGTAACGAGTCGAGTCGTTGTCACCACCCTGCTCCACGTTTTCTCTAAATGGGCCAAGCTAAACAGTGAGGCCTGAGGACTTGTGCAATAGTACGACGATAAGCAGGCCCAAAAACAAAAATGGGGTGGTTGACGACAGGAACGCGTAGGTGAAATCATGGCTTCAAACGGTATTCGCGGCCCCGGATATACACTTACCAGGTGAATTTTTACTCGATTGATGGGCGCTACCTTGGCGCTACTACTTCCTCAAGCATAGATGAGCTGGCATCTTCATCTGAACCCTGACTACGTCCTGGATATCCACTTCTCAGTCTTCACCCTGACCCTTAAAGCTATTGAAGTGAATCATCCTCAAACTCCTTTTAACAAGCTGCTTTTTGGCATGGATTCCTCATTGTGTTCTTACACCTTCTGCGCCACCGAGATCTGCCTCACTAGATGCGTCTAAGGTGTTCAGTGCGGTTAGGCTGAAATTGAAATGCGATGATCCGTCAAGCCACGCAACCCTACGCCAAATTTCATCGACCCTCTCGGCAGCATGCGAATGGCCATTGGATCTCAATGGATGGACAAACTTGAACAATCAAAAGCTCAATGACCCCCCGAATCTATCACGGTTGTGTGTGATTCCTCGCGATTGATGGCAACAAAAGTATATTTGTGGAGGCAATAAGTCATCTACATCCGTACACGCCAATTTAGCCATGTCAGCAAATCTGCGAGAAGCTTACATATGTCCGATGTCACTTGCATTGGTGACTGTGGGTCCTTCAAATTTTCGCGTGAACAAATCGCGCCAGAATCGAAAAATCCCTGTGGAAACACTAGCGTGCGCAGACCGACCGTGCCTTTACTTGCAGACGCCTGATTGCTTGCACAAAGTGAAACAGTTGTAAATAATATGAATTTTTGCTCGAGAGCGAATATTCATATTCTCAATTCTGCTTTGAAGCAGTGTCGCCGATCAGTGGCCGTCGCTAAGAAACAATCGAAAGAAAAATTTCATGCTCCGAAGAGGGGTATGTACCTGAAATTCCACTCGAGTCGTTAACGACAAGTCAAGGCAACTTGTCAAGAGTAGGTGGGAACAACGCTAGGCGGAAGATCTCGAGGCAATGCGGTTCAGCACGATTGTTCTCGCACGCCTGACCCATCACACGAGTTCTGGAATTCGCATCAGGGTGAAACAACCTCCATATGCTTGAATTGGGCCAACTCCGCTCAATTTAGATAAGATGGAGCACAAGATGAATGG
>JACKQL020000226.1:0-39170 GCA_018296165.2 Termitomyces sp. T153 | reverse complement strand
CGGAAGAAGAAGACGGAGAGGAGAGATTTTAAAACAAATAAATTATCCTCTGATTAATCCGTAAAGGACGAAGGCAACATTAAAAAAATCAAAACTTTCTCTTAAGGCTACTTACGTTAGATACTAAGCTATAACTTAGCCGTATTCCCTCGTCCTTTCTAGGGTTTATTAATCCGGAAGGAAGACAGGAATTGGTTTTTTATTTAACACTAGGTTAGTGATCCCCTTTTTTTACGTAGGGTTTACTTTACGTTTAAAGAAAGGGTTAAGAGTTAGACAAAAAAATAAATAACACATTAAAATTTTTATAAAGGCATAGCTAGAAATTGAATGGAGATCAATCAACCAGTGAAGGGTTGTGTAGAGTTCAATGGCGGTAAGCATGCTTAACTGAAAGACCCAAAAGTCGCACAGATACGTAAGTAGGGCATAGTGACCCCCCGCTATAAAATGGGATAGACGGGGATCAATTAATAAAAGTTACGCTAGGGATAAATTGTTGTTCCTTTACTTTGAGAAAAGTATAAATAAAACTGGGTTAATTGCAAAGAAAACTTATAAAGTCAATTTGCAGCGAAGCTAACCTTAGCATGAGTAAAGGTTTGAACGTCCAACGACTAGAAAGTGAGTATGCTAACAATAATCTTTCCAAGAAAGCCCAGCATCTTAATTAAATATAACTTATTAAATATACTAAAAAGAAATACAATCGAAAAAAAAATGAATAAAATTAAAAAAGAACAATTAATAGGAATAAGTCCTAATAGCAAATTATTTAAAGAATACAAAGAATCTCTTAAAGCACTATCTAATATACAATGGGATTCCTCCATTGGCTTAATGTTAGCCCTTGGCCCGACCCGGCCAAGGGGAGGGCGAGATGCTAGTTTACAAACTCAAAATAATGGTAAAACATATAGATTAAAATTTGAGTGGAGCGATAGGAATAAAGCTTATGTGAATCATGTTTATGATTTATTTAATGAATGGGTAATTTCACCTCCTCACCCCTGCCCTTGCCCTCATAGCCAAGGGCGGGGCAAGGGTAAAAAAGTCAGAACAAGTCCTAAGGGAAACCTAGTCTGTAATTTAGGGTTTCAAACTATTAGTCATCAAGCTTTTAATCCTTTAGCCCCTCGGCCCGCACCCGGTCCGGGGGCAAGGGCTAAATTATTTATTTATGAAAATAAAAAAAGCATTAAAGAGTCATTAATTAAAAATCATTTAACTGAGAGAGGATTAGCTTATTGGTTTATGGACGACGGTGGGAAATTGGACTATAATAAAAACTCAAAAAATAAGAGCATAGTATTAAATACTCAAAGTTTTTTAGACTCAGAAGTTAATCAAATGGCTAAAGAATTAGCAAATAAGTTTAATCTTAGTTGTGAAGTTCGATCTAATAAATTAAAAAAAGTCATAGTTATCAAGTCTGAGAGTTATACTAAAATTAGAACATTAATAGACCCTTACATTGTTCCAGAAATGTCTTACAAGTTACCGGCCTTCGGCCCTTCAGATAGAAAGGTATTTGTACTTTAGTTTTAATAATAATTTAAAAAGATGATGACATAGTCTGAACAGTAGCGTGAGTTACTGAAGTAAAGAATAAAGAATCATTACGATAACATAATTGAACAGGCTGATCGCGGACGAGAGTACACATTGTCTCCGCGGATTGGCACCTTTTGAAAAAAAACAGATAAGAATATATAAATTACTTTACTTAATTTTTGTGAAATTTTATAGATTTTATAGAATAATACTCTCAATATCTCATTTATATTATAATGAAATTAATTATAAGAGCTTAAATAAGCAGAGATAAGTCTTTTGACTTTTTTAGATAAGATATTAGACATAACATTATTATTATATTCTTACAACATGAACAAAACACTTAAAGATATGCTAATTGGAGTTTTATTAGGAGACGGTCATATTAGAAGAAGCGGTTTAAATAAAGCTTATATCTCTTTTGAACAATCTAGTAAAAAAACAGAATACATGAATTATTTACACAGTTTGGCTCAAGAAGGAGGATTACCTCTAACAAATGAAAATTTAAAAGAGTATTCAAGAGAAGATTTAAGATATCAGGTTACAAATAAGTCTTTATATTTTAGAACTAAAGCAACTGAAGAACTAAAACCTATGGCAGATTTATTTTTAAATGAAGAAGGTAAAAAAGTAATACCAGCTAATATTGCTGATCATTTAACATCTAGAAGTTTAGCTTTTTGGATAATGGATGATGGTCAACGAGTAAAAACTGGTGGTGTTACTTTATGTACTGATAGTTATAATAAGGAAGAAGTAAGTATCCTTAGAGAAGCTCTTAAAACCAATTTTAATTTAGTAACTACAATCCATAATAAAAAAGGTCCTAATGAAGCTATGTATGAAAGAATTTATATTAAAAAAGAAGGGTTTGAAGAAATTAAACCTTCTTTAATTCCTCACATGCATGAATCTATGTTTTATAAAATAAATAAAGATATAAATTTCACACAAGATTCATCAGAAATAGTGAGTAGTGGAGAAATAATAGATATATTCGACATCGGGGGATCTTAATAGAAATATTAATTTAGAAGTTGGCTATATGCTGGAACTCCCTTAGAGCTTTCAATACAAAATTTAAACCTTTGCCCTCCACCCCTCTTGCTAGCTCCTTTTTTTTAATCAATAGGTATTAGCCCCTTATTGGGACTAAAAAAGGGCCGGGAGCATGCATTATTAATGCGTGCTGTACGGACTATGTAGGCCAGGAGGACGGACGGAAAGAGTTATAGAGAAGTAAAAATTTGAAAGATTGGGAAATCAGCAGGGAAGTTTTAATTTTAGATGCAAGCAATTGTAGAAATTTTAACCCCTCAACGATCAAACGCCAACATCCAGAGCTTTGCCAATTACTCTTGGTACTGGATGAAGATATGATCTAAACCTATACTGAAAAGATAGGAATATTGCGATGTCGACTCATCCTATCCTCCGGGGGAAGAAGCTTGGAAGGGTTCGGCTGTTCGCCGATTAAAAGGGTACGTGAGTTGGGTTTAATACGACGTGAGTCAGTATGGTCCCTATCTTCTGGAGGGAGAATAAGTAAAAAGGGGCAGACCTTCTAGTACGAAAGGATCAATAGGATGTGTTTCTCTAGTGTACCAATTGTTGGTACTATTTTGTTTAAGACCCCTATCTCTCCTTCTCTTTTGGAATCAAGGAAGATGAAAGATAAGTGGGTAAAATCCTTTTGAACTTTAAAGCTAAAAAGTTCTTTATCTTAAATACCTTAAAGGTATAGATCAAAGGTCACAAAGTGGGAACGCATAGTTGGGTAGCCACAAACATAATAGATAAGTGCTGAATGTCTATTAAGCAAGAATCTAACCCCTAGATACTTTAAATATGATTATTTATCTTAATTAAAAAGATTTTTTTGTACCTAGTACGTAGTATGTAGTACATAGTTACTCCTTTTTTATCGAAAGGTAAGGCACCACCTAGCCTTTTTGGAACAGAAAGAGTCCCCTGTAGCATCCCTGGATTCCAAAGGGGTTATACGAGGGGAGAGGAGTATTATTGAGTATAATTTAGATTAAAGATCATTAATTAAGAAATAGAACATTTCTAGATAGGCTGCAAATATACCTATTGTAAAATAGTTAGTTTAGCAGTACTAATTTATAAAAAAAACTAGATGCCAGAGGATTGATCAGAAAAAAAAAAAAAAAACAAACATACTACGTACTACCTACTACATACTACGTAGGTAGGGGTCCGTAGAAAGAGCTTCTTTCCGTCCCTTCCCCCCTTCTTTATAGAATTATAGAATTATAGAAAAAAAAAGGGTTTATTTTTGGAATAAAAAGAGTTTTGGAATAAAAAGAGTTTTTGGAATAAAAAGAGTTTTTGGAATAAAAAGAGAAGGTGAAGAGAGGAAGTAAGGATCCTTCTTATTCTGGGGGGAGTTCTTAGAGGAAGGGGTTATTCTCTAAGAAAGGGTGAATTCGTCATTCGGATTTTTTCTTTTAAGTCTTCATTAAAAAAAAGAAAATGTGAACTTATATATAAGAGTTCGAATCTCTTAGTTTTCTATCTTGTATATTTGATAGTGTCTATCAATCTCTCCTCCCATACCCCTTATTAATAATTAGGGTTGAGGCTAGGACTCATTCTCTCCATCCTTAATTTAAGCGATATGGTGTAAAGGTTTTGCACTACAGTCTCATGATCTGTCAGTTTAGGTTCGAATCCTGATTTCGCTAGCCTAAGGAGAAAAAGAACAAGTAGCTAATGCTAGTACTTGTCCTTTTGTAGGTATGTACTCCTCCTTGGATTAATCCGTAGGAATAAACCAGTCCTCCTACGGTTTTTTTGTTTTCTTCCTCCCCCTTCCATATTCTTGGTATTCCAAGAGAATCCAGTGATTAATAACTCTGTATGAATGCCCCCTCCTCTACGTAGTAGTAGTACGTAGTAGTAGTACGTAGTACGTAGTTGATGGGGGCCAGGGGCACTGGATTCATAAAGGGGATTCTTTTAATCCAAACGGGCAAGAAGAATCCGAGGGATTAGACCTTTTTAACCTGATCCTTATTAATAAGGAGAAGTCCTGGCCGTCCAACCATTCCCCCCTCCATCCTAATAATAACCCCTCTGAGTGTTTAATAATAACACTTTTATTTGATAATTAATATATCTATTTCCAGATAGGAATAATTATTAAAAAAATTAAAGATTAAATAAAAATAAAAAATGAATTTTAATATAATTAAAGAATTTGTTAAAAAACATGGCTTAGGTATGATTTTAGCTTCTGCGACCTTAGATGGTTATAGAAGACAGATTGTGAATGACCAGAAGAACAATATTCTTGATGATATAAAGAAAGAAAGAGAGAAATTATCAGAAGAAAATCAAACAAAATTAACTACATTTATTGAAGAGCACGCTAAAAAAACTAAAAATGAGGCTATTATGGGTAGAAAATGCTGAGGAGTTTCAGAAAGCTGTTGATAATTATAATGCTAATCCTAATGAATATAAGAGATGAATAAGTCATATAAAAAAATTGAAGGATTCTTTTGATGAATTAAAGGAATTAGATATTAGTGAAGTTTTCTTTTCTATGTATAATAAATATAGTGAATATTTGGATTTTTTGACTCCTGATAAAATTGTTTGTTTGTTTAATATAATTTTAAATGGTTTAATGTTTTTTTCTTTCTTTAGTATTTTATCTATAATGTTAAGTGAAAATATAATAAATAAAATAACTTTTTTTTTTGGTCCAAAAATATCCTAGAGTACTTAAATTACTAAAATTAAGAAATTATATAAATATAAAAGTAAAAGTAAATAAAATTTATTTATTCTGGCATTTATTAGTTATAATGCTAAGTTTATTAGGGAATATTTATATGTTTTTTTTTTATTAAAATGATGAATATAAACAAAAGAGATAATAAGTTAATGTCGTACTACAAAAATAATAGAGCTTATAAATTATTAAGGCAATGCCTTAATTTTTATATAGGTAATAGAATTTATTTTATTAAAAATAAGTTTTATTCAACTAATGCGGTGTCTATGAGATTACAAGATATGGTAAAGAAAAATTAAAACAAGCCCCTTTATGAATCCAAGGATTACTTAAAAAAATTAAAACAAGCCCATTTATGATTCCAAGGCTTACTTAAAGAGAATTCATATTTTAGCTTTGGTGAAGCAAAAAGATATCCTGCTCATTCTGACTACTATAAATTTAAAGATATTTGTGATTGAAAAACTAGAATAATACAAATTATTATGGAGGAATTAATACCAGGTAAAACATATGACATAGCTGTTCTTGGACATGATATTTTAAATGAGGAATATATCACTTACGGTAAACATTTCTTAATTAATAATGAGTCTGACATTAATGCGGTTATTACTAAAATAGAAGGTAATATATTTGTTAATAGTCTGTCGTTTAATAGTGGTGAAATAGGGGTAGCTTTTAAACCCTAGAGAAATTAATAATGATTTAGCCCTTTTTTTTGGTTTAGGAGAATCCAGTTTGGATTAAAAGAATCCCTTGATGGGGGAATTAAAAAATTCCAAAAGGGCCCCCCTTAGAAAAAACTACGTACTAGTACTACGTACTACTACTACGTAGAGGATGGGGGCATTATCGAAAAAAAAAAAAGAAGGATCCAAAGGGTTTCTTTTAAAGGGATTAATTCTTTTTTTTTTATTAATCTCTTCGTAGAAGCCCCTTTGGATGAATCCCGGGATTCATAATTTTTTTCTTCTACTAATAACAACAAGAGGGATTAAAAGAAGAGAAAAATCCACCGGTCCCCATCAAGAATACGGAGGGTTATTAATCAAGCCACTGCCCCTTTGGACTAGAATAATGCCCCCCCTCTCACTGAATCCATTGTTAGGGGTTATGAATTCAGGGATTAATAACAGGGTTATTAATCACTGGATTTTTTAATTACAAAAGGCAAAAAGGGGGGATTCTTTTAATACCCCTTGATAACTGGCCGGAGGATTATTAAAAAAAAAAGGGCTAAAAACAACTGGATTCTCCTAATCCAATAGGAAAGAATTTATTATTTTTAAATCCCCTTTTGTTTATGAAGAATAAAAACTGGTTAAACTATTTTTATTATCTGTATGATTATCAATTTGTACAGAAAGCTTTTCTTTTTGTATGATATTAATATCATCCAAAATAACTTTTTTATCAATTAACTTGTTCTTTAATAAGGGAGGGGACTAAGGAGAAGGGAATCTCTTTGTTTTGAATTTGAATTTGAATTTGAATTTGAATCCAAAGATAAATAGAGAGTGAATTTGAATCCAAAGGTCCAGGGGTCCTATATATATAATATATCTCTTATCTCTCTCTTATTTATGTAGTAAAGTTGAGTTTAATTCAAAGACTTTAGCATAATGGTTAATGCAGTTCACTCATAATGGATATTATAAGGGTTCGATCCCCTTAGGTCTTAGCAAATTAGAAAAACAAGAGTACCCCTTGGCTGAATTCTTCCTATAACAAAAAAAAAACAAAAAGGAAAAAAAAAAAGAGCCCCTTCGGATTAATAAAGAAAATAGGAAGAAAATAGGAAGAAAATAGGAGGAAAAAAAATAATCCTTACTTCTCCCCCTTCTACTTAATCCCTTGGAGAAGGTGAAGAGAGGAAGTACGGATCCAAAGGAGGAAAAAGGGGTATAAAGCTGAATTATCTAAGTTTTAACCTTAAATTTGATTTAAAAGGATATAATTTATAAATTATATTTTATATTTATTCTAAAAAAAAAAATAAGGGCATTTGGTCGAGTCTGGTTTATGGCGTTCGTCTTGAAAACGATTACTTTAAAAAAAGTCGTGAGTTCGAATCTCACAGTGCCCAATAATAATCAATTCTAGAATTTTCCTTTTTTGTTTGTTACCCTTTTATTCCTAAGGATTCATAAGCCCTTTTCTCTATCTAACGTACTTAGTAGGAGGACTTTTTATTTTCTTAGCCCTTTTGTTTAGACTAGATGGCATTTTTCTCTTCCCCTTTTTGGAATTATTAATTCCCCCCATCAAAAATATGGAGGGGCATTTGGACAAAAAAGGTTGGAGGCTTTTGAATGCACTGGATTCTTCCTAGAATAAGAATTAATCCCTTCGTAGAATTTGGATTAGAAGAATTTTGGAGTTTTTTAATTCCCCCCATCCTCTACGTACTACGTAGTACTAGTACTAGTACTAGTTGTTGGGGGCATTCTTCTAGTCCCCCTTGTTGTTATTAGTAGAAGAAAAAAATTATGAATCCAGGGTTATTAATCACTGGATTTTTTAATTCCAAAAAGAGTAGGGATTAATTTTTAATTCCAAAATGCCCCCTTAGAAAAAACTACGTACTACTACTACGTAGAGGATGGGGCATTCATAAAGGAATTAATCACTAATGACTAATGATCCCTTGATGGGTGATTAATCACTGGATTCTCTTGGAATACCAAGAATATGGAAGGGGGAAAAGGAAAACAAAAAGTTGGAGGATTATTAAGGACTATTATTATTCTAGGATTATTAATCCGTAGGACATAAGGGGAAGGGGACAAAAGGGAAAAATAAGTAAAAAGTAAAAAGTAAACTAAAAGAGTAAGATATTAAATATTAAATATTAAATATTAAAATATTTTTTTACCCCTTTTTAGAAACTTATAAACTTAGACCTACACTGTTTAAAGGGGGTTTTGATTCTCCTAAACCAAAATGCTATAAGGGATTCTTTCTTTACCATACTTACTAATTAATCTTTAATTAAAGATAGAAAAAAGGGGTACTTTATTTTACGGTGGATGACAAAATGGCCAGTCGCTCCTTTTGGGTAGGAGAGATATTGCGCGTTCGAGTCGCGCCTACCGTGTGTACAAATATGAGTTGTTTAAATATTTTTTGACAGTTTTAATCAATCTTTTACTTCTTAAAAGAAGTACTTCTTAATTTGATTAAATTTAACTAGGAGGATTTTTACTGTAACTGACTGTAACTGTCTAGATTTCAGTTTTACAGCCTAATATTTTTGTTTTATTTGTAGTTATTTTAGTTTAGTTTAGAAATAAAGGAAGGGATAGGTTTAGTTTATTTTATTTTATTTTATTTTATTTTATTTTATTTTATTTTATTTTATTTTATTTTATTTTATTTTAGTTTAGTTTATTTTATTTTATTTTAGTTTATTTAATTTTTAATTGTAAAAATTTGCTATTACTATAAAAAATGGAAGAATCTTTTCTCAGATCATTTAATTACAATCATCTAATTAGTATTTAAAAACATTAGTAAATTAAGTTAAATTAATAATGTAAATAATATTTAAAAGAAGCAAGAATACATGGACCTCCTACCCCTTTTTGGTATCCCTTAAAAAATAAGAAGACTACGTTTTAGAAGAATATTTCAGAAATCCTACGGATTCTTAAGGGACTTTCTTATTATTAAAGGATTCTTCTTTTCCCGTCCCCTTCTTATTAATCTTTTTTAAGACAGGGGACAGTAAAGGTACCCGCTTTATGAATACCTACGGATTCTTAATACCTACGGCTCCCTACGGTTCCCTAAGGCTACCTTTTTTACTGAAAGGGGTTTTGTTAAAAAAATAAAAAAACTTCGGAATCTTAAACCGGAGGGTAAGGGATGTTTTAATAAAGGTCTTATGGCTGAGTGGTTTAAGCAAAGTACTGTTAATACTTTATACAGGGGTTCGAATCCTCTTAAGGCCTTAAATTATTATACTTCCCCTTAGACCAAAAAACTTAGAAGAAAAAAATTATGAATCCAGTGATTAATAACCCTTTATTAATGACAAGGGGGATTAGAAGAATTACTAATTTAAGTTAGTTAAACTAATTATTTAAGTAATATATTTAAGGGTTACTTGTTAAATTTAAACTAATTATTTAAGTAATATATTTAAGGGTTACTTTAAATAGAGAAATTAAAATTAACTTTAAAGCTTTAGGGCCTGTATTCGGTCCGACCTATTTTAGGTTCTATTTTATTTAAAGATTACATTAGCGGTTAAGGTTAAGGTTACTTCTTTTCGTAGATTTTTAATTAAAAAGGGGTTTGGAATAAAAAAGTAGGATTCTATTCTTAGAAAGGCCTTCGAAGACAAGAAGACAAAAGGGAGGAATAAACTGGATTCTACAATAGGAAAGTAAAATATCTAAATATGTAGGTTTTTGGAATAAAAAAGTAGGTTTATTAAATAGGAGAGAAAATTTTTATCTTATTCTAGCCCATTTTTGATTTCCCCCATTTTTTTAATCCAGGGATTAATTAACCATAAAGGGGCTTATAAGAAGGGATTTTGTAAAGGTTGGAGGATTATTAAGGGAATTTAGAATGAATAATTAGAAATTACCCTTTGGAGATTCCAGTTTGGATTAAAAGAATCCCCTTCGGTTTGGGTATAACAAGGGGTTATTAATCCATGGCCCTCCGTATTCTTGATGGGGAAAGATAAAAGGAGAAGATTAAAGAATATATTAGTCTTACGTAGAAAAAATTTTAAAGTTAAAAGGAGAAGAAAAATAGTCCTACTTATGTTTACCCCTTTTGGTTTAGAATATAAATTTAAGTTTAGATTAGACCCCCCCCCCCTCTGTTGTGAAGGCCTAAGGTATTAGAAGAAATAAACGGATTAAGAAAACCTTGTTTGAAACTGGTTTATTAAAAAAGGGATTTTTAAGCTTAACAAGGGAAGTTTAAAGAAAAAGAAATTATAATTAAGAAAAGGGTTTAATAAGGTTCCGTAAGAGATTTTTGTGGGTCCTAAAGAGGTCTTCGAAGAAGAAGAAGAAAAAGAAAAAGAAGATGAAGTAGAAGAAGAAGAAGAAGACTTCGTAGAAGAAGAAGAAGAAGAATAGAATTACATAAAAGAAGATGAAGATGATGATGATGAGGAATAATTATTATAGAGAGCTTTAAAAAAAAATAAAGAGTTATTTTTATAAAAAAACTAAATTCTTAATCCCCTTTTTAAATTTTTAACGAATATTTGATATTTGAGATTATAGCGAACATGTTGAAATTTGGTAAACAATCTTTTCTTAAGCAAAAGTGGGAGGTATCCCTTAAGAGTTCGAGTCTCTTTGTTCGTATTATAAATTAAGGTCCTTTAGTATAGTGGTAAGTACAGCTCCCCTTCAAGAAGCTAGGATCAGTTCAAATCTGATAAGGACCAATATTTACTTTTCTTTTCTGTTATTATATAGTATTAATTTTAAATTGATAAACCCTTATTTAAATTTTCTTTTTTATCTGTATCTTTCTTTATTGTTATCTTTAATTTATAAAAGATCAAAAAGAATAAATTTAATTTATATTGTATTTGTAGTTTAAAGAAAGCATCAAAAATAAGAATCTAGTATTCATTTATTAAACCTCCTACTGTTTTTTCAAAGATAGTTATTTTTATCTTTAATCTTTAATTTTTTAATTTTTAAATAAGGAAGGTTTACCTATTGTCCCTCCTTACATAAGGGTTGTTTAAATTTTTTTAATTTAAGGATATATGTATAAAACGTAGGTGGCGTAAAAACTTTTATAATAGTTTTATGTAATATTATTTTAATCTTTATATATTTTTACTTTTTAATTCTATTTAAGGAATAATTTTCATAGGTAAGATAAAACAATTGCTAATTGTTCGGGTTAAAACCCTTAGGTGTTCGAATCACCTTTATTCCAATTAAAATTTTATTAAATTAGTTTTATAGAAATTCTACCTTTACTTTAAAGTAACCGTTTCTAGAAGGTAAGCAGGAGGTGGGAAGTTTAAGTACATGTGGTTTTTAAGTTTTAATTTTATTTGTCTGTTAATTTTAACAAACAAATTCAACTCTTAAAGTTATTTAAATAACTAATACTAGAATAAAATATATTTATTACAAAACTTTTAAGTTCTTTTTCTTTGGTTTTAGTTATTAATTATTTGAAAAATTTTTACTTATTATCCCTTCATCCTCAAAGACCTACTCTTATGTGAAAGGAAGGAAGAGCAGAAATCGTTCTTTTACACCTAATCTTTTGGTTAAAGTATTTTAATAGGTTAAAAATATTCCTCTTAAAAGCTTCAATTCCTTAGTTCGGCTTTGGGTTAAATTTCATTTAGTTTAGGAATTAATCCTTCCTCCGTCCGTAGGGTCCGAAGTTCTATTAAGGCGAGGCCACCAGTTAGAATAGAGGTAGGAGTTCTATCCCTAAAATATACAAATATCCATTTAATTTTTTTTAAGAAATTTTTTAATGTACGAATAATAATTCTAGCTTTTTCTATTTTGGTTAGTTTTTTATTGTATGATTATAGTTTATTAATTTCTGTTTACTTTAATTAAATATTTATTTTTATATCTTCTTCATTTTTATTCGTACAGGTTATAAATAAATTGGTTTTATGATAGCTTTTTTTCGTTAATTTGATTTGGTTAAAGTTGATATATTCAGGTATTTGTGGAAGTGAGAGAAAATTTTAACAGAAATTTAAATTGAACTTAAATTTAATTACTATTTATTATTTCATTTTATTTTAGTAGTTATGATAAAATATGATAGGATAATGAATCCTATAATTTTAAGGATCTTAATTGGAAAGGTCCCAAATCTGATATTCAACTTACTTATTTATGAATAACAGGAATTTTGGGTTAAATCTATTAAAATATGTTACTACGGTTGTTATTATATAATTTGTAGTATAACTATAATCTTAATGCTCTGACTATTTACTTTTTAATTATGCTTGCTATTATACTTATACTTATTTGTAAGTGAATAATTAAAAATATTAAAATTAATATTAAATTCTTAAATAAAATAACTTTTTTTAACTTACCAATAGGTCTTCAAAATTTTATCAATTGGATATTAATAAATTTAATTAGTTAATTTTTTTTTAATATTATTTGGATAAAATTTAAATCTTTATTGCCTCTTTTCTTATTAATTATAAAAATTTTAAAAGTTTTTAACCCTGAAAGCAAGCAGCAATATTAGATATTTTACATTAATCTCTTTTACACGAGGAGAATTAATTAAAAATCCAAAATTAAATATAGATCAATATAGTTCTATAGCGAGTTCTTTTATTTTCTTTTCTTTTCTTTTCTTTTCTTTTCTTTTACTTAAAACCCTAGAATTGATATTTTTTCTAGAGAGATGTATTAGAGAAATAATTATTTAGGTAAAGAATTAATGATTTTTTAAATATCTAGTATAAAAGATTTATTAGGATTAAAACGTAGTTACATCTTTCCTGATAATAACATAGGTAAAATGAGTTATTATTATGTTACCATGTCCTCACAAGATTTTTAAAGAGTAATAAAAGAAAAGATCTATTTTTATGTACTGATATGATGGATCGTTGAAGAAAAGATCTATTTTTATGTACTGATATGATGGATCGTTGTATTTTTATGTTTAAAAACTTATATTATAGAGAAATAGTAAATAATTTATCAATGTTTAATATAATTGTAAGTGGGGGATCAAATTAACAGAAACATAGTTATTCTCCAGTTCAATCAAGATTTGGGAAATGATTTGGTTTGAAGAGTATGATTTATTAATAAAACTTTCTTTTACTCATAAAAATAAAAATATAAAATCTTTTAATTGAAGAAGTAAAAAATTAAGAAAAGAGCTGTCTGAGTTTACAGAAGTAGATAGACTTAATTTTATATTTGAGAATAAAAAATTTAAAGAGGATTATAAAAATGAAACAAAAAAAATATTAAAATTAAATTCTACCGAAAATAATTTAACCCCTATAAAGGGGAGTGAAGAAAGCACATCTACCGCTGTCACTGACAAATCCTCTTATTCTTAGAGTCGTCAGGAGAGTCCGTAGTAGGAAGAGGAAATTCTTCAAATAATACTAGCCCTTCTATTAATTTAAATAATTCATTCTCTTCAAAAATTAATAAATCTTTTTCTTTTTACTTTTTACTTTTTATTTTTATTTTTCTTTTTCTTTTTCTTTTTCTTTTTCTTTTTCACTTGTAATTATATGGTTTTCCATTTCAGGATTCATACCAAATCTACCATATAGACTATTTAATAATAATTTAGAAATAGTCAGGAGTACCCCTTTTACTATTAACTTTAAGCTTGTATATAATAAACAAATTCGCTAAATATCTTTTGTTTTTCAAATAGATAACCTCTTATAAGAGTAAAATTATAACCATATTTAATAGCGTGATATATTTCCTCTGAAAAGTAAGTTCCTTTCCAGGTTCCTAATGGGGCTACTGTTCTAATACCCTTTTTCACTCCCTATTCTAGTTTGAAGTAATGGTATTCTAATAGACTTAGGAGCAGTTACTTCTACTTAAAAGAAGCCGAAAGGATGAGTAATCAGATCGTATCCACTTCCTCTTTAAATTTAGCTTATATCTCCTTCAAAGTAAATAGGATCACCCACAGGCATAAAATTATTTTTCATTACAAAAGGATACAAGTAATTTACACCGTATCTACGTATCTATATATTTTTTCTCCTTTATCTGAAAATGGTTTATAGACATCTACCGTTCCTCCACTATATCCTTTTTTAATGTCAGTAAATAAATTGCCCTCAATTAAAGGTATTTTAAAGTTTTTAAGGTATTCACATCTGTAAATAGCCAAAGATAATGAGGGTAAGGTAGGATATTTTAAGACATCTATTCTAAATAAAGTAAAAATCTTTTTTTATCCATAACTAAATATAGAGTATTTACATTTTAATTGCAATATTTTATGGTTTCTTTTCTTAAATCCCAAGATTCTTTTTTAACACTTATAATCTTGTAAACTTAAATTATCAAAGTATTCTTATTCAGGTATTTTCCCTATATAATCTAAGGATAGATTCTTATTATTAACAAATTTATAAGGAAATATCCCTTTAGCTGTAACATAAAAATTTAAAGCTAGCTCTTTTTTTATTCTAATATTCTAATATTCTAATATTCTAATATTCTAAAAAGAAGGCAATAGTAAATAAGAATCTCTAAAATATAAATTAAATTTAGTATTTAGAAAAAGAAAATTTTAAATTTATAATTCTCCCCTCTCTTATGATTGGTTTAATTATTATATCTGTTAATTAAGATAAAATTCTTAATAAAAATATACCGTCGAAATATGAGAAATTATGAATAAAGATTTTATAGTTATGAGACTTAGGTTTCATAATGGAAATTATAGCGCTTTTTAACATTTCGTTAGCATTTTTAAAATCAGATAAGTAAAAAGACATAAATTCCTCATCTAATAAATAGATATTGAATAAGGACTCATTATCTCATCTATTGTTCTAGTCTCTAGGTCTAAGAAATTCCTATTGATATATTCTTGACGCAAAATAGGTTGTAAAAATTTGTTTTCTTTTTTAATTTTTTTAACTATTAATTTTCCATCAATAAATATATACTCTTGGTTCTTAATTCTACGAATAAAGGAAATTAATTTTCCCTTTTTTATATCTGTAAATTCTATTATAGTTTTATCTTTAAATTTAACTACTGCTCTAAGCTCTGTATTAGATATTTGAATGTGAGAAATTAAACTAGAATTCACTTTTTTTACTTTAGCAAAGGTATCACATTCGGATATTAACTATCCCCATTTGCTATAATCCATTGTACAAGGTAAATTATATCCTTTAAAAGGATATAAAAAAAAATTTGAATTCTCATTATCTTTAATTGATATAATCCTATTTAATTTACTTTTTTTAATAAGATCCCCGTAAGGTGTTTTATCTAGAATTTTATAAGTAAATATAATATCTGAAGGTTTTAAAAAGCTTTATCCTTTATATTTCAAAATTCAATAAATATTATTAACAATTCGTTAAATTCGGAAAACTTAACTGTTTGCAAAAAGGAGATAGATCTTATCTGATTTGTATCTAATTTAATTTTAAATTGAATAATAATTATAAGATAAAAATCAAAGGAAATATGATTGTTAATATGTTTAAATAAGGAAGTAAGTGCGCAGCTAATATGGTGGCTTTCTAATATTTTATTATTTAATTTATAATAATGATCTTGCCATTTGTTAAAGATTATTATTTTTGATTCTCTCATAGGTGATTTTTAATTAATACTTTAAAAAAAGAGGCTTAAATTTGATTTTTCCTACCAAACACCGACCCTTATTTATACCTTACTCTTATGCCCGCCTATATTTTATTTAATAGAGAAGAAGTGATATTTAAACACTCCTCCCCGACCCTCGGTCGAGGATAAGTTAAGAAACACTTATCCTTATAAATCCTACCCCTTAAGGTCCGAAGACTTAAGTGTAAGTGTTATTTGCTATCGAGGAGCATTGAAAAAATAAAAGTAGACTGTGCTGGGTCCCTCCGACCCTTTCCTCGTTCTTAACTGTACTACGTTTGCCACACCTCCTTAAGATTGCCTCATTGAGGCCTAGGGAAGGGGGGATAGGGAGGTAGAAGGAAAAACTAAGTGAAAACAGAATTCCTCTAAACTTCTGTTTTACTTATTATTTAGATAGGGGCTTGGGCTTTATATTTGAAAAAAAAAAAAAAAGGGGCTGTATATTTTATTTTTTAATCTAAATAGGGTATTCATAATTAAACAACGCTTCACCACAGAGACAGAGACAGAGACAGAGACAGAGACAGAGACAGAGACAGAGACAGAGACAGAGACAGAGACAGAGACAGAGACAAAGACAGAGAGGAAGATAATAATACTACTATTCTCTCCTACAACCAAGTAATAGTTATAAAAACGGATGTTACTTTCCAAGTTATTTGTAACATATTACATATACCAAAGGTTAATATTAAAATTTCAGTTAATAAATACAATTTTCTAGTATTTTTTTTAGTCCAGAAATTAAATAATTTTAATGTTATTTGGTTCTTTGAAACTAACTCAATTACTTTCTTATTATCACTTAAATATATTACAATTATATATGTAAAGATATTTATAACACATAAAAATGAAACAAAAGCTAGCAAGAA
The DNA here is from genome assembly GCA_018296165.2 of Termitomyces sp. T153. NCBI lineage: Eukaryota > Fungi > Basidiomycota > Agaricomycetes > Agaricales > Lyophyllaceae > Termitomyces > Termitomyces sp. T153. Next base: position 22,614 of record JACKQL020000226.1, on the reverse strand, counting down.
TAAACCTAAAAAAAAATAAATAAAAAGAATTCATTTTCCATAGAACCAGGTAATAGTTCCAATTGAAATCCAAAATATCGACAAAAAGATTGTAAATATTCAATAATTTGATTTAATACCATATTCATAATAAAAATTAATATTATATTTTTAAGAAAAGAGAAATTAACTACCCCTTCCGTTCTTCCTATGTTCTAGTTATCCTTAGGATTCCCAACACTTACTAGGCGCCACCTCCTAGGTGATTAGAACCCGAAAAGAGTACTCGTCCTTCGGTTGAATCAGGGGGGGGAAAAAGATGCGAACTTAATAAAAACAGAATCCCTCTGAACTTCTGTTATACTTATACTTATACTTTAAAGAAAAAAAAGGGGTTAGTTCTGATTTTCCAAATAACAAAATAACAAAGGAAAATTAATGATTAGTTGACCCTATAGAAGAAGATTCTTACCTTCCTCTCTCCCCTAAGATCCTCCTTAATTAGAAGAGTTAGAAGAGTTAGAAGACCCTCTATTAGTGTTAGAGGAATTAGAGTTAGAAGACCCACTATTTGTGTTAGATGAATTAGAGTTAAAAGACCCACTATTAGTGTTATTATTAGGATTAGGATTATTTGTAGGAATATTATTTCTTATAGCTTTTATACCTTCATTACCACCATAATATGCAACAATTGCACCCAAAGCTTGCAATCCAGTCTTAATTATATCAATTTTTTTAGAGAGAAAAAAAAAACAATAGGACCTAAAATAATAACCACATTGCTATAAAAAACTAAAGCCGTCATTATTCCAATATCCCCACAAATGATATTATTAATATTAAAAACCAACTCGAAACAACTTACAGAATTAGTAGCATTCCCTACTATTTCTAAAATACAATTATATTTATACATTAACATTTCTTATTAAAAAATTTTTATATACTAAAAATTAAGGAACAAAAGGGATAATTTTACCAAATTATTAAAAAAAAAACTAATAAATTAAATTTATTAATATCCAATTGATATGGGCCACACCCAGTCAATCTTAGGATAAAAACAAATAAAAAAAATTTTTTTTTTATTAATATCCAAATAAAACTATCATCTTTATAAAAAAGATAATATTCTCCTCAACTAAATATTAGCTCACAAATAAATAGAATACCGACTAATTCCTTAACTAGTAATCTCATCTATTTAATTGATGTGAGGGATTTCTCACTCTTCAATTTTGAAAGTCGACCCATCTTTATATACCCCCCCTTTTTTTATTATAAAAAGAGGTAGGGCCAAGGTTAGAAGGGTAAAAAAATTATTTATATCTTAATCTTATTTTACTAAAGTATATCCTCTTTTGGACTCGAACCAAAATTCACACTTTAGAAGAATGTAGTTCTAACCTTTTAAACTAAGAGAATTAAAAATAATACCTTTCTTCCTTTTTCTCCTTCTAGACTAGAAGAAACCCGTATACCTCCTTAATGTGACTGTAAATAGGTCCCCATATGAATGAAACCTTTTTTGTTTATCTCTTATTCTAGCACTTTTTTTGGTTTTTTTTCGAGAATCCAGGGATTAATAACCCCTTGTTATACCAAAAAACTACGTACTACTACTACGTACTACTACTACGTAGTACGTAGAAGGGGATTCTTTTAATCCAAACTGGATTATTCCTAGATTCATAATTAATCCCTTCGTAGAAGCCCCTTTTTGTTATTAGTATAATTAAAAAATTTTTAATCCAGTGATTAATAACCCTTTATTAATGCCAAGGGGGATTAGAAGAATGCCCTTTTTTATTAATAACTAATGATCCCTTGATGGGTGATTAATCACTGGATTCTCTTGGAATACCAAAAGGGGGGAATTAAAAAATGCCCCCCCCTCCTCTAACAACTACTAGAGGATGGGGGTATTCATAAAGGGCACTGGCCCCTTGATGGGGGATTCTTTTAATCCAAACTGGCTGTTCCAAAAAGGGCTAAGGGAAGACGGAGGAATTCCTCCTACCCCCTTTCTTCTTATTCTACTTATGAATTACTCCTACCCCTTTCTTCTTATTCTACTTAGAATAAAAAAACAAAACTAAACAAAACAAAAAAAGAAGAAATCATATCCTCCCTAAGAGGGGCTTCTGAATCTTTATTAAAACCTTAAATAAGTAGTAGGAGAAAAATTACTACCATTAATAATAGGCAAATTTTAAAGTTTAAGAATGAGGGACTAATTTCTACGGTTTTTAATAAAAAAAAAAAAGGGCTTCTTTCCGTCTGCAGATTCCGTAGGGGTTTTAATTAAAAAAAAAAACCTACGGGTTAATTAATCATTTTTCTGAGTTTTTAGCCCTTTTGTTTAGACCCCCCTTTTTTTCGATATTCCAAACTGGATTATCCTAAACCAATGGGGATTTTCTAATTATAAAAAAAAAAAAGGGCTAATAAGAAAAAAAGGGACTCTTTCTTATTTCAACAAGGGGTATACTAAGAACTAAGAGAATAAAAAGTCCACCTTACGGATTATTCAGAGTTAAGAGAATCACATAAAAGGATCAACAATATAAAGATAAAAAATGAATTAATTTTTTACTTTCACATAGAGTTAAGAAGGAATCGAACCCTAACTTTTAAGACTTTGCAGGTCCACTACAGAACCATCTGTAAACTTAACCCTTAAATTAAAAAAAAGGGATAAAAACTAAAACTAATTATTAACTAGGTTTAATTTATTAAATTTTATATTATTTATTTTATCTTATTTTAATGGTTAATCTAAATAAATAATATTAATAAAATTTTAGAGTTCTATACCTAGGTATACGTACACGTAGTACAAAAAAAGGTCCTTAATGTAAAGCAGAGCAAAGTTTATATTTACTTATGAAACCCTCCCCTACTTAACCTAATGATAATGATTTCTACTTAACCTAATTATACCTACTTAACCTAATGATCCCTTGGACGGTATTTTTTGTACCCCTACAAAAAAAAAAAGGAATTAATAAAAAACAAGGGGTCATTGGTCATTGGTCATTGGTCATTGGTCATTGGTCATTGGTCATTGGTCATTGGTCATTGGAAGAAGAGAAAAATCCCCTTTTGTCTTCGAACCCCCCCCTTGTTGTCTTCAAGAAAAAAAAAAAAGAAGAAGGATTAATAATCCCTAAGAATAAAAAGAGGATCCGTATCCTTACTTAGTATGTTTTTATTCCATTTATTTTCCTAGACCTTTTTTTTCCTCTTATTCTCTAAGAATCCCTCATAACCAAAGGAAAAGGGCCAGGGTAGGAGGATGGTTAAAGTAATTCATTATCTAAAGAGGTTAAATACAAATATCTATTAAAAAATAAAATTTGCATTGAAAACACATGGAGTTGAACCAGGACTTTCCCATTAAAAGTGGGACACTCAACCACTCGAGTTCTGCTTTCTTAAATGTTTAGTAATTGTAATTCTTAAATAAAAAAAATTTTTACTATAAATTAATAAAACTTTATACATATCTTTATAAATTTTTATTAAATATTTTTTATTTTAATCTTATTTGTAGAAAAATATTAATTTTAATTAGAACTAGCTTATATAGTAATATGGTATTTTATCCTTCCTACGACCCATACGACGTAAAGTTCCCCTTTCGGACTCTCCTTTCAGAATAAGGACGTTGAATAAGGACGGCCCAATCATAAGTACTCCTTCCCCCCTCCTTTTTTTATTAAAACCTTGATCCTTAAACCCCTTCCCCTTATTAACCAGAAGGGGAAGGGGACAGGGGTTTTTATTCAAAAAAAAACCGTAGGGCACATATAGGGGAGGGTCAGTAGGAGGACGAAATAAATCATACCTACGGACAGGAGAAGGACCTATGGATTCCTTCCTGTTTAAACAGGAAAAGGACCTAAATGAATTACCTCCCTACTGTTCATTAATTAGCTGAGTTGACCAGACTCGAACTAGTATTAAGCCATTACCAAAAAATGGTGTTTTGCCAATTAAACTACAACTCAATAAAACTACTATACTAAAGTAATTCACCCCTTTTTTCTTAGATTAAAGTCTCCCTAGCCCTTAAGAATCATCCTTCCCCCATCAAGGGCACCCCTTTAATTAACCCCCTTTTTTAAAATTTTTGTAGAACAGTAACGGTTTTTGGACTAAAAAAGGGTTTGATTCCAAAAACCTACGGATTATTAATCCGTACTAAGTAGGGATTCTTTTAATCCCCCCCTTTTTTTTTCGTAGAACCCCTTGTTGGAATAAAAAAAATCCCTTGGCAGAATTCTTCCTAGAATAAGAATTAATCCCTTTAAAAGAAAAGAATCCCCTTTATGAATCTAGTGATTAATAACCCTGTTATTAATCCCTGGATTCTCTTGGAATACCCAGAAGGGGGAATTAAAGAAACAATTTTTAGAAAAGAAGAGGTAAATAAGTACGGATTAATAATCCGAAGGGGGGGGGGAGAAGAAGGGTACAAAAGGGCTAAAAATACGAGTAATCAGATTCGAACTGATGATCTCTACTTGGAAGGTAGATGCTATACCACTTAACTATACTCGTTTAAGTTTATATTTATATACCACTCTTTTATTAAGTAATATTTATTAAAACAATATGCATAAAAATTCAATTTTAGTTACTTTTATAAAATAATTTTAGTTTCTTAAACCTTTTTCATATTTAAAATCTCTTCTAATTACCCTTCGGATCCCTGGTCCTTATTAATAGAGGACCTCTTGTCCTCCAAGGATACGGTTCCTTTTTTTTTAAGTAAAGGTCCGTATGGGGAGGACCCGGGATCCTTATTAATTAATCTTTTTTTCTTTGAATTAATCCCTTCGTAGAAGCCCCTGGCCCTGTATTAATCCCCCCAACAATATGAGGGGGGATTAAAAACTCCCCCTTCATAAAAATTGAAGGGGCAAGTGCCCCTGGCCCTGGCCATGGGGGCATTCTTCCAGTCCCCCTTGTTGTTAGACCAAAAAACTTAGAAGAAAAAATTCAGGGTTATTAATCACTGGATTTTTTAAAGAGGAGGGATTAATAAAAAAGGAGGGATTAATAAAGAAAAAAATGCATTAAAAAGCCTCCAACCCATCCCCTTGTTGTTAGACCAAAAAACTTAGAATAAAAAAAAACTACGTACTACGTATTATTAATCCCTTTATATACCAAAAGGATGGGGGAATAATTAAAATATAAACAAAAAAAGGGCCAAGGGCCCCTTGGTATTTAATATTAAATATTAAAAAAGACAAAGGGTTAAATTAGTAACTGTACTTACTGTTAAAGAATTTAATTGTGTATCTGTAGCAATCGTAATAAGAACAAAAGAAATTAAAGCTCAAGCTCCCAATGCAAATAAATTAATTCATAACCATAGCCTCTAAATAAGTTTAGGGGATTGGGTTATTCTTTTTTTTATAGGTAGCAATTTAAATGCATGTAAGGGGATAGGGTTGGTTAAAGTCCATTCTAGAGTATTAGCAGTTTTAGCATCGTTATTTAATTGTACTTGATTAGTAAAATAAGATGGAACATACCAAGGGTTATTAGAGTTAGGAGTTAGAGAAAGAGTTGAAAATTTTGTATCAATAAATATTATATCAGAATATAAAAAAGGGCATAAACAGGGGAAAGTATCATTAAAGTATAACTACAATATAATAAAAAAGTGAGAATAGGCAGTTAAGTTTAAGTTAAAAGAGACTTAAAATTTCTAAAAAAACACTAATGATTAAAATAGAAAAATAGTAAAATTTTAACTTTTTTTCGACCTTCTCCCTATTTTTTAGGAAGGATTTCAGTCTATCAAATTTATTATTCTCTAAAGGCTTTAACCTTTCAATAATGTTTTTAGTAAAAATGATTAATAATAGATTCATAATAGAAGTCAACATTAAAGTTTTAAAAATCAATCCTATCACTAGACCAAGAGTCTCTGTAGACAATGAGTCTAGAACAGTAAATAATAAGAAAGGTAAAGGACATATAAATAATAACACGATTGTATCAAACCCGCTGTCGATTATAAGTTCTAGGCGGCTCTCTAGCTCAATGACTTTTTCCAAGTAGGCAAACTGCATAGAACTATGTTTGTCACTGACTAAAGGGATATCTCAGCTATTAACGGTAGGATCTAAATTCTGGATTAAATTCAATTCTTTTTGAGTAAGCTCTTCACCTTTTTCCTTTTTAATTATGGCTCGCAAAATATCCCTTTCAATATTAGAGGCAGTCATCGCATTACTCTGAGCTTTCAAAGTCTGTTGCCAAGAATTAACATAATCGTTTCCAAAATATAAGGCCGTTTTTTTATCTTGGTTCGACAATGCTGAATCTGAGTTTAAATCTTCTATAGCCGTTTTATACCTGTTATAAGCGTACTTTTTTATCAAATTTTCTTCATCTAAGTCTATTTTTTTTGTGATTTGTCTTTTTTCATAGATTTGCCGGTAGTAAGCCCCCACAGAGAGAGCCGAAGCCGAATGAAGTTTGAATAATTTAATATATAACAAAGGGTTTCCACTTAACTTTTCTCCCTGATCCATATAATTAAAAGGTTGACTCTTGATACTCTTTATATCTTTTAAAATCAAGAATATTAACAACACACCTAAAATAATTATGAACATAACCTTTAATTTCATAGCAAAGCTAAATCCATTCATAAAGCTAAATTTAGAAATTACATTTTCGTAATTAAAATATACAATACTAAGATACTCCGAACAATGGTTTAAAACACTATAAGCGCCTACGGAGAAATTAAAAATATTATTTAACTTATAAAATGTTGAGGTTAAGAAAATTAATGGCACCACAACTACCAGTATCTTTAAGTGTTTAATAAATAAGGGGATAGATTTATTTCCACTATGCATTCCCTTTTCTATTGCTTTATTTATACCCTTTTCTTTTTCTTTTTCTTTTTCAGAGCCCTGTATAGGTAACATTTTAAATGCATGTAATGGAATAGGGCTAGCTAAAGTCCATTCTAGAGTATAAGCAGTTTGAGTTTCGTTATTTAATTGTACTTGATTAGTAAAATAAGATGGAACATACCAAGGGTTATTAGAGCAAGATCCTTGGTTAGCAAAAATATCATAAATTATATAAGCAAATAAAATAGTAGCTACCACAGAAATTAATGAGCCTAAACTAGATAAAGCATTCCATCCTGCAAAAGCATCTGGATAATCTGGGATTCTTCTTGGCATCAATTGTGTTACTCCTTAATATGCATCTTTATAAAACGCATTTAAGACTCCTTTCCTTACGGGTAAATATTTTTTTTTTTTTGTTTTTTGTTTTTTTTTTTTTTCTTTTTCGTCAGGCCCCTGTCTAGTTAGTATAAGGGGGGTAAAAATATGAATAAAAAATTTAAGTTAAGTCCTATATATTTACTACTTATTTATTGTACTTAAAATAAGTAAAAGGTTCAGACTATGTCATTCATCCCTACTTATGAATCCCTCCTTTGCTGCTTGCTTCTAAGAGAAAGGAGAGCCTTAAATGATTTAGGGATGATTGGGCGCTAACTTTATAATTGTTAATAATAAAGTGCAAGATTATTGTTAATACTACTCACTTGCTAGTCGTTGAACGTTTTTATTCCTACACCACAAGTATTAAAAGGGTACCAAAAATTATACATGTGGAGGCATTGAAATAAACTTCGCTGCAAATTGTCCTAGAATAGTTTAATTCTTCCTACTTGTCCCCCTTACCTCCCCCTTTTTTTTATAAAACACCGTAGGAATTGGCCTTTTTTTTTAGCCCTTTTTTTTCTACGAATACGAAGAATCCCTTTTATACCCCTTGGCCCTTTTTTAGTCCCTTTTGGAATTAAGAATCCCCTCTTCTATAATGCCAAGGGGAAGAGAAAATCCCCTCTTATAGAATGCCAAGGGATTCATAATTCCAAAAAGGGATTCATAAAGAATAAGAAAGAAAGGGATAAAGTAGAAGGGGTTTTGAAAGCGTAGGTTTTTCCCCTATTCCTCTTCTTCCCTAAGTGGAATTGGTACTTTTTTTTCTTAATAGGGGTAGGAAAAGGGGAAAGGGGAGCTGTAGGGTTTTAAGTAAAAACCAAGGGAAATAAACAGGGGTAGGACACCTCACAATTCTAGGATGTCCTTGCAATTCACCCAATTTACTAATGGTATTTTTAAATAATACCATAGAGGCATGAAAATTTAATCATCTAATAGTACACGTGAAAATATTATTCCTTTAAAAGGAAGTTTGCTATTTAAATATTTAGTTAAAGTATCTTTACCCATTTTAAAGTGTTTAACACATTCAACTGTAGAAAATACACCTATAAATTTTAGAGTCTCAGCTTCATAGACATAAACCAACTTTTGTAATTTAGCTATAGTCTCAGGAGATTTTTTAACTCCAAACATAGGATTATTTATTCCTTTTCTATCTCTAACTCTTGTTTGCATAGCAATAAACTCAGGGGAAAAAGTTCTACCAAACATAGGATTCAAGTTACCCTTTCTATTTAATTTAAAAATAGAATTATGTTTAAAACCTAAGGTTGTACCTGCTGTAGGAGAAAGGTTTAATTTTCTATCTAAATATTTTGTAAATAAAATATCTAAGTAATATTGTTCTCTCAATATAAGCTTTTCTGATATTTGTTTACCTAAATCTTCTAAGATAGCTAAACAAAAATTATTATGTCCATATTTTCTTAAGCTGTTATATATGGGTAAATTCCTCAAAAGTACACTCGGCGTAAAGTAACTTAGCAGTCTAGTAGCACCAGTAGAGGCACTACCTATATATATTTGACCCGTGATTAAATTAGTCCATTGGTATATAACAACTCTTTTTCTATTGTCAGTTCCAATCAGATTTCTATTTAATTTAGGATAATAAACACGAACAGGTTCTTTTAAGAAAATTGGTTTTACAAAAGGACCAAAAGGAAAAATAGAAACTTTTGCCCCTACCCCCTTCCTTAGGGCTAGACTAGGATTTAAACCAAAAGGGGCCCTAGCTGCCCTTGCAGCCCTTGCAGCCCTTGCAGCCCTAGCAGCCCTTGCAGCCCTTGCAGCCCTTGCAGGGAGGAATAGGGCAGCAGGCCCCATTGATGAGGATAAGATAATATTTTCATTTATACAAGATGTAACTTCAAACATACCAGCCAATCCTAAAAAGTGTTGAGGGAAAAAAGTTAAATTAACTCCAATAAATAAAGTCCAGAAATGGATTTTACCTAAGAAATCCGAATAAGTTCTACCTACTATTTTAGGAGTCCAGTAATAAAATCCTGCAAAAAGAGCAAATACTGCTCCCATAGAAAGTACGTAGTGAAAGTGAGCAACTACGTAATAGGTATCATGGAAAGCGACATCTAAAGATGCATTAGAAAGAACTACTCCTGTTAACCCACCAATTGTAAATAAAGCTAGGAATCCTATTACGAATAATAATGGTGTATTATATCTTAAACTTCCACCATATAGAGTAGCTCAGGTTCAGCCTTTTACCATCTCAGGTACAGCTAGGCTTATCTTCTCAGTATAAAATTGAATTAAATAAAAACAAATATTTTTTATACTTAATTTAGTGATTAACTAAATATCCGTTACCGGTGAATTGGACCATTCCTTGTAATCTCATATATAATTATATTAACCCTTTATTATTAAGGTTTTTGTTTAGAAACAAACAAAAAAACCTGCCTTCTCCTAAAAAACCCGTAGGAGTTTTTTTAAGGAGTTTTTTTAGGAGTTTGTTAGAAGTTTTTTTTAGGAGTTCTTTTTTAATAGAATATGGAAGGGGGAATTAAAATTTGCCTTAATAATCCTCCAACCCTTGTTCTAATAATAAGATTCCTCCTTTTTTAGTCCACAAACCGAAGGCTCCTTTCGTATAAAAACAGAAGGCCGGGTGAAGGGCAGGGCGCTCCTTACCCCTCCCCTCCCTTTTCCTTAAAGGTAGGGGATATGAATTGGGGAAAAAGGATATAATTATACTTAGATGATCATGTGGCGTCTGGCCTCTACGCTTTTACAATGACAGTTTACCATTCATTGATTTAGTTCGACGATATTCTCAATTAAATTCCTATTCTTTAATTGAGATTTCTCTCGAGTTTGCCACGTCAGAATTATATCTAAATTTAAATATTTACCCATTTTGGATTAGGAGAATCCTTTGCCCCTTCCCTCAGTAGGAATTAAAAAAAAAAGGGGCCCTAGCAGCCCTAGCAGCCCTTGCAGCCCTTGCAGCCCTAGCAGCCCTAGCAGCCCTTGCAGCCCTTGCAGCCCTTGCAGCCCTAGCAGCCCTAGCAGCCCTTGCAGGGAGGAATAGGGCAGCAGGCTTTTGTTTTAGTCCAAACAAAGGGGGGCTAGGGATCCGTCGGGGGGGGGGGGGGAACTCGAAGAACTAACCCGTAGGGATTTTTCTTATCCAAAAAGGCTTAAGATAATTTATATAACATAGATGGTAAAATAAAAGGTATTAAATACCTTTTAATTTTATTTATAGATTTAGCTGAAATATAAATTATAGGTTGATTTCTTTGCATATGTATATTACAATTTAAGTCAAATTTATATATTAAAACGCTTATAATAAAAACACATTCTTTAATTTTAAAAGACTGAGTTTGTAAATATAAACCATTCCCAGCTTTTGAACCATCGCCCATTATTCAATAAGCTAAAAATTCATAATTTATTATTTCATATAAATCTAAAGGTACAATTTTTACTCTTTTTTTATAAAACATATTATATAATTCAGTTAAGCAAGGATAAAATCTAGTATTTAAGCATAGACCTTTAAAAGTTTTATTATTTAAATTAACTGTAGTTAAACTGGGATAAGTAGAACAATAATGGTTAAGTCTATTAAATACAAAAAATACAAAGGTTGAGTTTTTTAAAGATTGTTTAAAAAAGAATCTAGTATTACCTGATTTATTTATTTCTAACCAACCATCAGAGATTAATAATCCACCTAACATAGGTTTTAAATTAAATGGTATATCTACCATATATCTAACTATGGAAGTAAACTTAGGATAATATATTGTACTACTTAAAATTTTTCCCCAAACTACTATAGATTTACAATTATTATTACTAGGTAAATAATTTCTATTAGATCTAGGAAATCTTTCTAATAAATTTAAAGTATTTTTATTTTTAATTATAATTCTGCTGGTCATATTTCTCTTGCTGAAGGAGAATGACAACCACGAAAATATTTTTATTCCAGTAGGAACCGCAATTACCATTGTAGCTGCGGTAAAGTATGCTCTAGTCAAACAAAATTTGGACTATAGCTTCATCCAAATAACAAAAACAAAATGAATTAATTTGGAGTAGGGCGAATTAGTCTCTGAGGTTCTTCTCTATTTTTTTAATTTTTTTAATATTTTTAACCAAAGAATGTTCTTTTCTTTGAATAATTCTATATACTTTTCTTCATTGAAAAAATTTAACATGTTTAAAAGAATTTAATTGAAATTTATCCAAGTAATCTATAATAAGTTTAATTGATTTTACGTTACTTGTTTTATATACAAATGTTTGTTCTTTCCCCTCACCTATCAAGGGGCCAGTGCCCCTTTTATCTTCGAAGGCCCTGGATTTTTTTTTTAATTTAAACAAGGGGTCATTGGGCCTGGAAGAAATAAGATCCCCCATCCCCTTGATGGGTATGGGCTCTGGCAGGGGCGAAAGCAAATATATATTTCCTCCAAAGGTTTTTTTAATCATATTTAAAATAAAAAAAATTTCACCCTTCTCTCCCCCCTTCTCTTTTCTGAAAGAAGGGGGAGAAGAAGGACCCTTAGTTATAGGATATTTTATATAGAATTCTAAATTTAACCCCTGTCCTTGCCCTAATTCTAGTAAAGTACGGGGCTCCTTATTATTTTTAGAGGTAGTAAAATTTTCTTTAATCTCTAATCCCCCTGGCCCCCCTGCCTTCCGTAGGTGGGTGGGTAAAGATTCGAATAAATCACAGGAGTCCAGGCATGGGGTATTAATACAAAAATTACCTTTAGCATCAATAAACCCAGTTAGCCAATAATTAGAGGTAATATCAAATTTAGCAGGAGGTAAAATATCAATATTAAAAATAGTATTATAGTTATGTTTTAATAATTGATTAATAGTGTTAATATTGATCAATTTACCATTTAACAAATTCAATACTTTTTTTAAACCTTCATAATGTGTTAAAACATATTTTACCCCTCGACCCTCCGAAGGACCGGTACCACCTGACAAGGAGGGCTTTAAATTAGTTTCTTTAATTACTTTTCCATAACCTATTTCTTTTTTTAGATAGTAAGCTAAAGAAATGTCTTTTTCTTGAAATTTTATTTCTAATTTATGATCTTCAAATAAACCATTACCTTCAATTAAACCACTAAGATAATAACCAAAATCTACATTATTGGCCCTTGCCCCCTTCCCCCCTGAGGGGAAGGGTGTTATTTCTTCGAAGGGCTCGGGTGAAAAGGAAGGTTTTTTATGTTTAATTAAATGATCGGAAATATGATATTTTTCTTCCAGTGTCCCTGGCCAGGGGGAAATAAAATTAAAATTTGAACTTAGTTCTGAAAGTCTAAGTTTTTTAAGTAGAGAATTACCTGCTGATTGCTCGTTTTTAAATTTTAAATTTGTTAATATGTGTACCGAAAGAACTAAAGAGTGTAAAACAGCCTTTTGACTTCTCAATTTATCCCCGAAATTAAGAAAACCCTTTTTTAAATTTAAAATATGAGTAGGAGTCGCTTCCGGCCCTTCTAAGGTCCTATAAAGGGCCCAGTACCCCAGGCCTTGGCCCCTTTGATGGGGGCAGGAATAACAAAAAGAATAACAAAAAGAATAAAAAAAAGAATAACAAAAAGAATAAAAAAAAGAATAAAAAAATTTTTTCTCCTTATTTTTCTCCGTATTTTTCTCCGTATTTTTCTTCGTATTTTTCTCCGTATTTTTCTCCGTAGGGAGGCCTAGGTACCGTAGGATCCGTATGATCCTTAGGTACCTTAGGATCAGTAGAGGGAAAATGGCAAAATTAAATTTAGAATACAAATTTTGAATTTTTCCGAACAGCCTTCGCCCTTGCCAGTGCCCCTGCCAGTGCCCTTGGCCCTCGCCAAGGGGGCCCTTCGTAGATTGATGGGGGGTCTTATTTTTCTCCGTAGGAAGGCACAGGATCCTTAGTAAAAGGAAAAATAAAGCTAGACTGAGTGGACCAAAATTATAATCGAGGTTTCCAGCATATAGCCCTAAACTAAGAAATAATGTTACCATTATTCTAGACACTAAAGTATCTACATCTAAACCAACAGAGAACATGTGATGACTCCATACTAAGAATCCTAAGATTCCAATAGAGAACATCGCGTAAACCATCCCAATATAACCAAATATAGGTTTACCTGAGAAAGTTGATACAATATGACTAACTATACCAAAGCCAGGTATAATTAAAATATAAACTTCTGGGTGCATACATAAATATTTCTTTTTATCCAGTGCATTAAAAAGCCTCCAACCTTTTTGTTTTCCTCTACGTAGTACGTAGTACGTAGTACGTAGTACGTAGTAGTAGTACGTAGTACCCCCATCCTCTAGTAGTACTAGTACGTACTACGTAGAGGATGGATTAATAAAGTAAGCCTTAATAATCCTCCAACCCTTGTTAGAAAAGAGAGGGGGAATTTTTTAATTTCGAATTAATCCCTTTTTGGTCCAAAATCCCCTCTATTTATTATAGCCATTATTAGAAGAATGCCCCCATCAATGAATTATGAACCCCTTGTTTTTTTTAGGTAGACCAATAGACCAAAAAAGAAGGGTTGGAGACTTTAGAATGCATTCTAGAATAAGAATAAGAATAAGAAGATAAACTCCTTTATGACTCCTAAAGGAAAGGCCTCTGGAGAGAAATAAAAATGTTTGGACCATATCTTTAAAATTAAACATTATTAATTTGTTTATTCATATTTTAACCATTTTAAATTAAAATATTGCCAACTTTTATGTAATAAAGTATCTGGCAAAGCTAGATGAGCTTTTAGATCTTTTAACTCATAAAATTTTTTTATTAAATGAATTCTATTTTTTTTAGCAGATCTTGAAGGATAAATCTTAAAATATTCAAGTAAATTTAAGATATCTTCTTGTTTAGTAATATACAACTTAAATGTTTGTGAGTTTCTATCTATATATATATTACCACCATAAAGTTCTTTTAAAGGAAGTAATAATTCTTCTGTTTTTTGAGATAGAGATATAGACAGTTGTGCATTATTATTATTAATAGTTATTGTGCCATCAGCATCAAAAAAACCTGATAACCAACCATTATTATAATTTAATTTTAAAGGATGAATTAATAATAAATTATATTTATTACAAATTTTATTTAATTGAAGTAATCTATTAGAATTTCTAATATGTCCATTAACATCATAAATTAAAGATAATAAACCAGATTTATGATGTAATCTATATCTAAGCGCATTTGATCCAGATCTAATTTTTATAGATCCACCATAAACATTTTTAATAATTTGTAATGCATGTTCATCTCTAATATCCATTGTTATTTCTAAACTAGCATAACCTTTTTTACTTAATAAAAAACTACCATCTCCATCTATTAGACCTGCTAACCATTCATTTCATTTATTTTCCCCTTTATGAGTACTAATCCCTTGCCCTCCCTTGCCTCTAGAATAATCAAATAATCCCTTGCCAATAAGAAGTTCTACGGAGGGCAAGGGATTCCTAAAGGGGGAATTATTAAAAGGGTCCCCATCAAAAATATGGAGGGGCCTAATCCCTTTATGGGCACTGGCCTCTTTATGGGTGGAATAAAAAAAAGTTGAAGTTGTTTCTTTATTTTTTGAATTAATGTTTAAATTTAACAAACGTATGGCCTCTGAAGTACCTAATTGCGAGTATAACGCTTTCGTTACTTGCGGGTTATTCATATTTAAAAGAGTTTTTACTTTAGTGGTGCAATATTTTTTCATTATTCCAATTACCTTTGGGAGGCGAGGTATTATTAAGGAATATATATACAAAGAAATGCAACTTATACTTAAAGTATCTAATAAATTAATCATGAAGTTCTCGCATATAGTTTGTTGCATTAAATATAATTTAAAGGGCCACATTTGACCAAAGAACCAGAAAAGATGTTGATATAATATAGGATCACCACCTCCTGCTGGATCGTAGAAGCTAGTATTAAAATGTAGAATAAAGAGTTCAGTTTACTTAAGTAAACTTACTAAAGTCTTCTCCGAACTGTACGAGATAGTCGCCCATCATACAGCTCACCAACTCTACATATATTAACTATGGGGTGGAGAGTCTATTCCGTCTTCGATTGAAGGGTTACGGTTTTTTAAAAGCGCCATTAGCCCATTTTTGTGAGCCATTTTGTGGTGCTCTCCGTAGGGGGGCACAATGGGACCTGGGTTCTGTTGAGAGTTTTCATCATAGCGGAGTGCACTGTTAATCCTTTCAGATATTTGACTCCCCTAATGTGGTGCATTTCTATGTTTTGGGTAGTGGAGCAGATGATGCATGAGGCTCCGAAGAGTTTAATCGTTCGGGAGACTCTCCAATTTAGGGAGGTCAGGGGGTCGATATGCCTACCCTTAAAGGGAGAGGTGGGGGAGTTAATAGTACTCTCCAGCGTGGGTTCGAAATTTTTTTTTCAAGGGCGCCAAGTCCGGTTTTGGGATGTCCCTGTACTTTGTGAACGGTAGTCCTAGCCCGGTTTGGACTTTGTCTTTGGGTTGCTTGGAGGGTACTTGTACTCCTATCGTTTTCAGATAGTCGTATATTTTCTCCTCCGTTTGGCCTATCGCTGATTTCCTAGATTTAGTGCTTTTCCTATTTAGTGGTCTTTTCAGATCTTTACCTGCTATTGCGAATACTTTCGCGATAGATGATTGTCTGAATTTTGCCGCAAAGAGTTTAGCAGTGGAGTATCTGAGGATGTAATTGATTCTGCTCATGAAATCTCGGTAGTTTCTCGCAAGTTTGTAGTAGGACGCAAGTCCTCTTAAAATGTAAGATACTTTGATGATAGTTCCGTATTGAGTTTCATTCAGATATGTGAAATTCGGTATAGGGTAACCATTTTTTAAGCAGAATCCTTTTTCGGATAGTCTCTTTTTTACTTTTTGAATATCGGCTTTTAGATAGACTTGTCCTCCCCTGATAACGGTAACTCGTTTTAGTCGGTTCGCGTATATTCTTGAGTAGGAATATTTCTGTTTAGGAGATTTCTGAATTAGATACCCTAAGAAAGGAATTGATTTCGTACTAGGGTTTGTTATTCGAGTTTTCTCGGGACTAAGAGTTAGTTTTAGTTCGTTGAGGAATTCGGCGCACCTGTTTTTTATTTCTGTGGCTTCGCTTTTTGGCCCAATTATAGTGATGATGAAATCGTCTGCATATCTGACGTAGTGCATTCTCCTGTATGACGGATCCTCGTATTTGAAGTAAGGAACTCTTCGAGCCGCTTGGACTCCGAATTTCTTCCATAGTCGGTCGTATTCGGGATTTATTCTTCTATTCTTACCTCGGTGATATTTCGAGATATACTCCTCCATGAATTTATCAAACTCGTGAAGCATTATATTCGAAAGCAGAGGGCTTAGTATGGATCCTTGTGGAGATCCAATTAGACTAGTAGTTTCCTTGGATCCTTCTTCCTTCACCTTAGTTTTTAACATTTTGTGTATTAAGCTGATGAATCTAGGGTCCTTTATCTTTTTGTTAAGAAGAGTAATGAGGATCTTGTGGTCTATGTGATCGAAGAATCCCTTGATATCGCCTTCTATGGCCCAGGTGAAGCCGTTACTTTTATGACGGATGTGTCTCAGAGCAGTGTGACAGCTTCGACCTGGTCTGAATCCATGTGAGTGGTTTGAGAAGATCGGTTCGTATATATTTTCAAGGATGGTCCGTACCACCTCCTGGATAATCCTGTCCCCCCTGCCCTTGCCCATTAAGTCAAGGTTGTGGCAAGGGTTGAATGGAGGTATTCCTAAGGGTCTCAGTTTCCCGTTTGCCTTAGGTATGAACACTCTTTTGGTAGTACCGAATGTGTGTTTACCTTGGATCAGGTCATCCTTTAGAGATTCCAGCTTCATTAGCGTGGTTCCGTCTATAGTGGTTTTGTCGAAGCTTGCTGTAGTCGAACCCTTGGATCCGCTTAGCTTTATGTAGGCGGATGTCCATAGGTCTGTTTCGTTTAAAAGTTTCCATAAGCCTTCATTCATGAATGAAGGGTCGGATTTGTTTCCGTTTCATAGTGTCTGCAGTCTTTTGGCAACCTTAGAGTCATTCCATGACGGCGCTTCGGATGCAGTCTTAGTAGAGTATGACCGGATATGTTTGGCATATCCGGTGTTTAGCCCCCTTCCTCTTGCGAGTACTACGGGGCCTCCGCCCCATAAGTAGCAGCTGGTATTAGTAGTCTGCGCAACTGGGTTGCCATGAAAAGAGTTTCTTTTCATTTCGTTATGGTTCACCGGTATCGCATTTTGCGGCTGAGCACTTTGTGTTTGCTCGGTCACGTCAAGAGAGTTTTCCAATCTTTTCAATCTTACAGAGAGTGTCGTGGGTTTTGTTATTATCCAGGTGCTATAGAAACTTACACCTGACAACCCACATGGCAGTGGTCCGCGAGGACGCGGTTTGAACGTAAGCCATCGGTCAACAGAGCCCGAACTGATTTCAACTTCACCAATAACCGGTTTTTCTTGTCGTGACGCCTTCCCTCGATCGGAGGCCAAGGATTGTTCCCATCCAGTTCCGACCTTTGCTGGCAGGCTATGGTCCCCGTCTAAAGTGCGTTTAGTCAAGTAAGCCAGCAGGGATTCGCTAAAATAACTTGAAAGCGTTTTTTTAGAGTCTACATAGAGCCAATAAAACAATTCAAAATGCAATCGAACGGTCGCCCTTCTATCTGTTAATAACATAGTAATTGCCAATTTATCTTGATATACGAGCAAAAGCCCATGAATTACTAACTAATTTTTTTTTTTTAATTTTTAGTTGTATTCTTAAAAATATACAGCCCTTAAGGACCCTTACGATTAGTTTATATCTTAACCTACGGAAGGCTTAATCCTTCTGTTCCTTTTTGGTATTCTCCTCCTGGTCTCCCTGTTGCTAAAGGAGAAGCAAAAGGACGGAATCATAAAGAAAAGGGAAAGAAGGAGAAAATATAAGTTTTTAAGAGTTCTTAATTTAATACCCTTGTGAATTATTCCAATACTGGAATTCCCTTTGCCCCTTAGGAATCCTTTGGCTTAATGGGCACAGGATTAATAAAGGGGGGGGGCAAGGGACTCTAATTTAATTAAAGGGGGGGGGGAAAAGTAAAGGTAAGGCTAATTATATTTAGAGTATATGCTCTTCTATTCACATAGAAGTTGGGAATATATTTTAATAATCTAAGTTGTAAAAATTATTTAAATGATTTCAAGTAAAAATAGTTCTATTATCATTCATTTCTTTTTTTAAATTTAATACTTTATCTATATTTTCCTTAGAATATCTAAACTTAGGATTAAAAAGATTAAGTATTTCTTTCCAATTATTGTAATCTAAAAATTTAGATCCAAATAAAGGATATTCATTTAAATAATTAACTAATATTAAATTAGTTTCTAAGCTCATAGTTCTTAACCTATACTGAGGATGAGGTGTATTTTCTCTAGTATTTTTAAAAGAAACTTTTAAAAATTTAGCTATATTAGCTAAAAATAGTTCATTACTATAACCTAAATGATCTTTTTGTCTTTGACTTAATTCGAATTTACATTCTATTTTAGGATAATTACCCGCCAGTGGCCCTGGCCAAGGGGTCTTAGTAGTTCTAACACTAAAATGACCGTCTGATTCAATCATTCCTGATAACCAAGCACTATTTCCTAAATAATCAATATTTAAAGGCAATTTATTTAAATTTACCCACCTAAGGGACCCAAGGGTCCGTATGGGTGGATTTGAGTTTTTAGTATTAAGCCAATCAATTAATTTATATAGAGAATTAATTTTAGGTGTTTTCATATTACCATTTAATAAATGAACTAAATTTAAAATACCTTTTTGATCATTTATAACTAGAGTATAGGCATTTAATCCTTTTTTTCGTATTAAAGACCCAAAACCTAAATTTTTTTGTATTAGTAAAGCTAAAGGTAAATCTTTTAAATGAAATGCTATTTGAATAGAAGGATAGTTTAGTTTACCTTTAGGAGACCTTTCATTTTTAGGTACAATAATGGAACCATCACCTTCAATTAAACCAGTTAAGTAGCTAACCCACCTTTCCTGAACCTTAGCCTTAGGGGTCAATAAGGTATTACAACAGACTATCTCTGGCGTATATTCTCTGAGGATCCCTAATAAGTTAATATCTATTAAGTTTCCTGCTGATTGACTTTCTAATACAATACTTAAAAAGTGTTTCCAGCATATAGCCAAATTTATAGCCGGCACAATATAAAACTTACCGGCTAACACAGGTAGTGATAATAATAATAATATAGCTGTAATGAATATAGCCCATACAAACAATGGTAACTTCTACCACTTTTATTATACGGGACCTATCAAGATAGGTAGGTACCTAGGGAAGACAAGGATTGTATAATATGTGGAAACTTTAATCTAAAGCTATTAAAATCCCATAAAATACCCTTGGCTAGGGGCACTGGCTAAACAATTAAATATTTTTATGTTTTCTAGTTTTCCTTCTTCTCCTGTCCGTAGGGCCGTAGGGCCGCCGTACTGGGTGTAGGGCCGTCGGGCCGTAGGGTCGCCGTACGGGGTGTAGGGGGGAGGGGGAGAGAGAAAAGTAAATTAAATTTATAAACTTACTTAGAAAGTTTGACCTTAGAACCGGATTTCCCGGCGATTAGAGTACACCTTACAATCTAAAGTATTAATATCTAGATTGAAGAGCCGTCTACTCGTTGCTCTTTTACAGGAATATTATTTGAATTTAATACTACTGACTTAGATCCGCGATCACCCATTTCAAGGGACAATTTTATTATTTATCCTCTATCATCTTTAATGATATTACTATACCCTCCGGCATTAAGGAGGCCCCTCTTAAGGTTTCCCTTAATGGTTAGTTATTAAAGCTTTAGGGCTTCTCCGGAGTTTGACTCTTGTACACAATGTTAATTATGTAGTGACATACCATTAGTTCTCATATTAAGTGTTGTACTTATAAAATTAATTGCACCTAATAAAGATGAAACTCCGGCTAAGTGTAAAGAAAAGATAGCTAGATCTACTGAACCACCTGAATGTGATTGTATTCCAGCTAATGGAGGATAAACCGTTCAACCTGTACCAGCTCCATTTTCTACTAAAGAGCTCATTAATAATAATATTAATGCTGGTGGTAATAGCCAGAAAGAAATATTATTTAGTCTTGGGAAGGCCATCAATGATATTATCGGTAGAGTATTTAGCTCCACCCTCTCATTATTGCTAATGAGTTTAGATTATGTTATCCTGTGAACGTTACAGGTCGGGCACTCGTGTCCAGATTATTGTTAGTGCAACTCACTGATTAATCGTTGAACTTTCATAGATCATTTAACCCTTGCCTTTGCCCTCCTGTCATTCCTACGGCCAGTCCGTAGGAAGGAAAGCCAACCTTTGCCCCTTATGAATCCTTTGGCTTTTAGGACAAAGGATTAATAAAGGGGAGGATTAATAAGGGCAAAGGTGAATAAAATGAATTAAAGCACTGACCTATGCTTAGCTGCAAATTGTCCTAATAATTAGGATATCCTTGCAATTCACCCGATACCCTATTACCTTCATTTGCCTTCATAAATAAGAAGGCCAGAGAAATAGAGGACTGTTTAAAATAAGTGGTTTAATTAAGTAAGTTTAGCCGTATTCCCCCAAATTATTGTGGGTGGGGCCTACTTCCAAGAATACGGAGGGGTGGGAATTTAGTGATAATAAATGGTCCCAGTTAAAATAGGTTCGTTTTCTATTCATGCTTGATTTTAATTTTAAAGCTTGTTTTCGGCCTTCTAGTGTAGTATGATTTTTGCTTACAATTAAATAATGGCAAGCTAACCAGTCCAAATAATTAAGTCTTTTGCTGGAAAACAATGGGAACTGTGAAAAGTAGTTAACAATAATACTTCGTGATTTTGTGCTTGAAGCACTAATTAAGAAGTATTCTACTTTATCATTATGTATAGATGTATTAAGTGAAACACCTAGTGCTGTAGCAATAGACGTCATAATATTTAAATAAGAGTCTCCAGTTTTAGGATCTAATTTCCGTTGTTCTAATCGTAATCGGGCACTAACACGGTTTTTAGGAGATCCTCCACTAGTTTGAGAAACTTGAATGTCAAATGAACCATCAGCTTCAATAAAACCAGCTAACCAAGCATTATTCATAAGATTGCTATTATCAACAACATGTGTAGGTATAAAACTTCCAGTTGATTGGTTAATCCAGTTTATCATCTCATTGAATCTAGCTAATTTTGGAGTTTTCAAACATCCATTGATCAAATTAATAATATGGATTAATCCTGAAATTGAACTGATTGTAAGAACATAAGTGTGATTCTCCACTTTATACCTGATTGAACCTCCAATTAAGAGTTTTAACTCTTGGACTAGAGGATAATCCGATTCAGCAAATGAAATAGCAAAATGAGGTGCGTATTTTTTTCCACTAGGTGCATGAGTAGTTTTAGGTATCCATATATGACCGTCCCCTTCCCAGAGTCCAGCTAAATAATACTTAATATTCGATGTAAATTTTCCATGGTCCCTTTTGCCTTCGAAGACCACTTTGCCTTCTAATACCCCTTTGCCTTCGTAGATACCTTGGCCAGGGCCAGGGGCAATGGCTACAGGGCCAGGGGCACTGGCAGTACAATAAGACTTGTAAGGAATTAAACCTCTACATTGAAGAAAAGGGCCATAGGCTTGTTTTGTTAGGAATAGCATATTTAATAAACTAGCCCCGAGCCCCCTTGCCCCGTCCTCCCCTCGTGCTTTTAGGTCAACCATTGCCCCTTTAAAAAATCCCCTTGCTTTATGTACAAGGGATTCATAAAGGGGGGCAGGGTATATTTTAAGAGGGGGCCATCCAACATTATTTTTAATACAATCAGGACTTCCACAGTGTATAGGTAAGAAATAATTTCCAAATCCACCTACTAATCCCGGCATAACCATAAAGAAAATCATTATGAACGCGTGTGCTGAGATTATAACATTAAACAGTTGGTGATCTCCTTGAAGATATTGTACTCCTGGAGAGGATAATTCTAATCTAATTATAACAGAAAAAGCGGTACCAATCATACCTGCAAATACTGCGAATATGAGGTAAAGGGTACCAATTTCTTTAGCATTAGTAGAATTAAGTCAATTCACTTTCCATTTAAGGATATCTTATTTTTAACTATTAAAATACCAATGACATTTATTGATATAAAATCTCAGGATATGACTTTTGGATCCAAACTATATTTATAATTTAATAACTATCTTTAATAATCTCTCTTGTCCCCTTCCCTCCCTTATTAATATAAGGGAGGGAAGG